>PPHD01019169.1:0-14223 GCA_002909625.1 Bambusicola thoracicus | reverse complement strand
TTTTTTTCCATGCACACGTGGGTTTCACAAAACTGATGGTAATACCAGTGACCCTTCTTGCTACCCTGGCAGGAGAAACTTCAAGTTTCTGCCACATTGAAAGGGTCCCAAGACAGACTAATTTTGTGTTTACAACAGTACTAAATGAAATTTAAATATTTAATATATTTTTCTCAAGGTTTAATCATGCCAACTGAAGCCTGCATAATTTGAGGTCAGCGCTTCCAAGTCTCCAAAGGGTCCATGGAGAGGTTTTATTAACTGTCACCACTTCATGGAGCAGAATCATTTTGTTCACACAGTGCTGTTGCCTTGTTTAGGCTAACGTTGCTCACTTCTCTAATGGAGATGGTGATTTCTCTTCTTACTCCTTTGACCAAGCAAAATTTGAGGATGATAATTTTCAGTGGGTTTGGTAGTTAAGTGTTTTTTTTTTTTTTTTGTAGTGAATACAGAAATTTGGAAAATGAACATATACCCAATTGATAAAATTTGTGATGCCGTATCTGTAGGGTGTGGCCTTTGAGTTTACAGGAAACAGTTTGGATTTGTATCTCATTAACTGCTTTGTCTTGCTGTGGCAATTTGAAAATGTTTTAAACAGAAATGGCGTGAGATATGCTAATTACAACGGTGTAAAATATTTTTATAAATAATAATTGTACCCATGCCAATTCTATAGGAAGGAATATGGCAGGAGAATGTGTTAGTAGACTGGAGGATGGAGAAGAGCAAAAACTAAGCATTTTGATTGACCAAGTTTAGCAAAAACCTTTATACATGGAAGTGGTTGACATTGGGAATGTGAAGGTGAATTAATCTGTAGTGTGGACTCAAGCAAATGAGAAAACACAGTATAGCAGAGACTTTCTTAGTTTTATATCCACATGTACAACATAAGGGAGATTGGACTGCTCTTGAATGCAGTTACATACTGTGAAACAAAATTTGCCTGTCCTTTACAGATTTGCTGAAATGCATGTGGTTAAAGAAAATATATGTGTGTGCGTTTTAGGTATTCTGATTTGTCTGAAATGTAACAAGCTTAGTTGCTCCTGAGCTTGGCCAACAGAGCATAGTCACTGCAGTGGAAATCACTTGAGTTCGAAAGTATCCTGTTTTTCTTCTTTCCAATTTTGTTATGGCAAAGCGGGCTACATGCTGTTGAGGGCTTTTCTTTCCGATGTTACCTTGTGTTATTCTGTAACTTGAGACAATTTCCAGACAGATAAGATATTCAACAAATAACCTTTGTTCTGATATGTTTTCTTAAAGCACCTGGATGAGAAGGAGTTTTATGGTGAAGGATTATACTGATATCTTCTGACCAGACCATTAGGAGAATAGTGTGATAGATTGGAAGGCAGTAGCCTAAACAGTTGAAACTGGTTCAGTGGCCATCTTAGATTACATTCACAAATTGAGATTATTTTTCTTCATATTTAAAATTTTAGAAGAAGGCTTTGAGAAAAGAGAATGAATTTTCTCTCTGTGTTACAGACTGCCAGAGTTTTTGCACTGTGAGTCTATTAAAAGTACTTGAGACCAAAGTAATGTGGCCCTAAACTGAGATTACTGTGCCACACCAGCATGAAATTGATGTAGAGTAAAACAGTCCTTGTTGCTAGTCAATAAGCAAGTGAACCAATGGGTAACTGAGGGCTTCTTCTCCTGAGCTTCATGCATTTGTATAAAGTGCTGTCTCTGTTTCCTCATTCCCAGCCATTCATTAGATTGGCCATTTGAGACCTGCATGCAATTAGGTTATTTACTAGGTCTGGGCAAGGTAGGTACTTCTCTTATTTTCAGCTGTAACAGAAAGGTACAGGTATTGTCGGGCCTGTCTGTATATGACTGGTTTTCAAATCAGCCTGCTGACATTATTGTTGCTCACTAATTTTGTATGTAATTCTGTCGTGTGGAGTGTCACAGAGGCCACCTTAGTGTGTAATGACAGAGAAACCCAGATTGGTGAAATTTCTTTCAGACTACTGTTTCCTACATCATAGATTAGGATTCTTTTCATTCATCAAAATGCGCTTTTTTTCTTCTTGAAAAGTAATTGAACAATTTGTTTTCCAAAAACTTTGCAGCATAGAAAAAGCTTGTTCAAAGTTGTTTACCACTAATGCAGAGTACTTCAGCCTGCTATTTTCATCTTCTTTCATGTTTTAACTAATAATTTACAACCTGTCATCAACTACAAATACTAAAAATGCTTTTTATTTTTAAATAATATTTCTAAAGTCCGAAATTGGGATTTATAATGGTTTTTAAAAGCTATTAACAAGTCACGATGCTTTATGATAAGTAGGAAGAACTCTGGTGTATCCATAAATGTGTTGTTATCAATCTTTTTCAGGTAAATATTACTCCTTCTGTACATTCCACTGGTGAATTCCCCCAGCTTCTCCACCATGGTGTGAATGTAGGGTCCTTACCTCATAATGAGTCATATTTGTTGGCTCAGCAGAATGGCAGCCCAGCTAATGTGCTGGAAGCATCAATGAGATCCATTACTCCACAGATTAATGGGAAATCCTCTAGTGATGACTTTGAGCAACTGATCAGAAGTATGTCCCAGGTAACCATATTTTCTGCTAATCCTGAAGTGTGGCAAACAATAACATACTTCCTATTAAAAAAAAAAACAAACCAAACCAAAAAACAAAACAAAACAAAAAACAAAGATAACCTTTTAAGGTGAGAAGCAGTTGGTACATGAGAAAGCAGTATTGAAAAAGTAGCCTTGACATTGTTTCTGCTGATACTGTCTTTAGCTGGGCAGTATGACACAGATTTGAATGCTGTTGTCTTTCTGTGGTCATTGTAGGATTGATGCACGTATACAGGATACACTTTGATGATAAGGCGTGCTCTTGTGCACATAACTAACTAAAGCTAATCTGTGCCATTGGAAATAAGATGAAAAATTCCTTTTCGACCTTGCTGTGTGGTGTTCTGTAATCTTAGTCTAAATCTGTGGTAAGCAGAAGTTGTATGTGAATCACTTAAGTGATCGTGGCTGAGAGTGACAATGCATCTGTTCTGGAATTTTTCCAATTAACCTTTGAAAGAGCTGGATATGGGAAGTCTTCTACTGTCCTCCTAGAAAGCCTTTTGCATTGTTCTACTTTTTCTTTGAATTCCATCCTTTTATTTCTTGTCCTACATTAAGGTTGTCTTGTACCCTTTGAAATTGTACAGATCTGAATATCCTAGTTTTGTCAGTCTTGAACATGAACTCCATATTGAACTGATTTTTCCTGATTTTTCCTCTTCTTTCTCTCAAATCTTTTATAATAGTTACCACTCTGATACGATAGATTTCAGAACTGAAGAGCTGTGTTTCAGTTACTAGCTTTGTGTAACCTTGTCCAGCTGTAGCAGTCAAATTAAAAATTCATTTAAGTTGTTTACCACATTCATTAAGTTTGCTGTTTGACATTTTTAATATCTGTACCCTTTTGTTTCTTCTGCTGAACAGGGTCGTCCTGTTGAGACAATTGAGCTTATTAAGCCTCTGAGTGGTGGCCTGGGCTTCAGTGTTGTGGGACTCAAGAGTGAAAACAGAGGAGAACTAGGAATATTTGTGCAAGAAATCCAGGAGGGAAGTGTGGCACATAGGTAAGACAGCAGCTGAAATATTTTACTGTGCCAAGTGTTAATGTCACACTGCAATTGAGTTTATGTGTTTGTGGTACAAGCATGTGCTTCACTTGGCACTCTGAGCCATGCAGCCTAGTATTACTCACTACTACGGTTCTTATAATAATGATCAGAAAGATCAGAAAGGTCCTGGTAATAATAAATATTCCAGAGTACTCTGACAAATAATTCAGGTTCACAAGTAAAATATTATGTGTTAAAGCTAAATAGCGTTTTTTTGTGAATGTTGTTGAGTACTTGTAGTATAGAAGCTGGTGTAATATGGATTTTTATTCTCACTACTGCCCTTTGTTTTGTAAAGCACTACCACTTTGGGATACTAAAGATGTGGCCAGTGTCCCTGCTGATGTGTTATGAAACAAATAGAAGCAGTGAAGGAGGCAGAAGATAGCTTGTCTGTGTAGAGTTTATACAGTTAATTTGAAGTGGGTCTGGGAAAGGGCTCAGTGTGTAGTTTTGCAGTAGTGCTTCCTTTGTCAGAAAGTGAAGAATTATTCTATAATTAATTCAAGCCTTTTTTTCTCATTTAAAAGGGATCTATTCTATGATTTTCTTTTTCAGTTTTTCTCTGTGCGCCTCTCTCCCTCATTGTTTTTGTTTGATTGTTTGATTGTTTTGTACAAAAGATAGTTTTGTACGAAACAAAGCTAGTTTCCCTAACATCTTGATGAAAGTGTGTTCCAGTCTATGGTTTGATGAATATTCAGAATGGGTGCACTGAGCAAAGTAGAGTAGTTGGTCTGTTAAGCAAGAAGCTCAAAGTTGAGGATAAACGTAAGTTCCCAGGCTATGGTTGGGAGTGACTTGAGATCTAATATGCTTAGTCTCGGGTGGAGGTACAGGGAGAAGAAAGCTAGCTAGGGGGTAGCAGCCAGGGGTGAGTAGCAGAAGGATTAGCTTCAAAGGAAGAAATCACCAGGGTGCTGCATCAGCTCCTTTCAGCAGAACCGCAGGGAAAGATTAAAAAGTAGTTGAAATATAGAAGAGGATATTAAAAGTACTGGAAAACTGTCAAAATATTATAATTACTGTGGCAACACTTTTTTTATTTTTCTTGTTTGGTTGGTTTGTCACCCCCTTCCCTGTTGATGCATACGTGACAGAGATGGAAAGCTGAAGGAAGCAGATCAAATCCTTGCTATTAATGGACAAGCCCTTGATCAGACAATTACACATCAACAGGCTATCAGCATCCTACAGAAAGCAAAAGATAATGTCCAGCTAGTTGTGGCCAGAGGCAATCTTCCTCAGCTCATCAGTCCTGTAGTTTCCCGGTCTCCATCTGCTGCTAGCACAGTTTCAGCCCATTCCAACCCGGTGAGTATACCCCAGGTGTCTCTGTATTCAATTCTGGGTGTGTATGTGCTTAGATCATATAATATTTTGGCATTTTTTACTGTAACTTGCTTGTATATTTTTTCATCTGCAGCTTTTATTTCCAGGTATCTTTGTTGCATTTTGTCCCATGCAAAGAGTAGAAAATACTTAGCCTTGCTGTGGGAATCTTGATGTCGGCCATATTCCTTCTTTCCATTTGCCAAACAGTATCTCCATCTTTGCAAACAGAGCATATTTACATTCCTATATAAAGTTCTGTATTCAGATAGCAGTAAACAAGATCTCTTTTTCTCTCTTCCTTTCTATGTGGGCAAAAAAAAAAATCTGTGAAACTGCATTCTGATCTGCACAACCAGCTCAGTGGATACTTCTCTGCTCCTTTGTTCTGTTACAGCAGTAGGTCTCAAATAAAGCAATAGAGCAAGCTATCAAAATGCCATAGGTAGGGGCACACTTTAGGACACAAAGACATCAGCTCTGCTGCTTTTGAAAGCTTTTACGCATCTAGATGAAGAGAAGATAGATCAGAAACACAGTAATGCTGTGCCTCTCTCTTCCTAGTAACTTCCTCATGTAATGGCTTGTACATTTTTACTTCCCCCCAGGGTTATATCTTTGAATCTCACTGTTCAGTTATCTGTGAGTCTTCTTTAAGGGCAGTCTGTAATTAGAGGTATATGGAATGGTCTATCAACTATTTTATTGTATTTTAACTGTTAGCATAAAACATTTGGTGACAGAATTTCAGAATTATTGTTTCCTTATGTGTGCAGAAATATTGCAGGTCAGATAACCCTTTCCTGTCAGCACACAGGATAGGCCTGCTTTCTTGTAGTATTCGTGTTGTGTACTTTCTTTTTGTGATTACCTCTGTATTTCCCAAACATCTTCTGCCTCTTGAAAAATGTTGCTTTTATACCTGCCACAGGTCATTCATTTTTTTTCTTATGCATGTTTTTTTCCAGTCGTTTCTAGTCATTTCCTTTAGTTTTCAATTGCTTGTGAAAAGTAGCTTTTCTTGAAGCCTATTTTGTTTGGGATTTGTTCTGTTGTCTTTGATTTATGTTAAGACTGTGGATATGAAAGAAGTATCATGTGGCTTTAGATTTGTGGTATCTTGATTTATTCCAAAATAACACTTTATTTTTGAGGTCCTTCCTAATGGAACACCAGCTATGGTTTTAAATTTTAGA
Source organism: Bambusicola thoracicus (assembly GCA_002909625.1). Taxonomy (NCBI): domain Eukaryota; kingdom Metazoa; phylum Chordata; class Aves; order Galliformes; family Phasianidae; genus Bambusicola; species Bambusicola thoracicus. Next base: position 8,023 of record PPHD01019169.1, on the reverse strand, counting down.
TGAGTTAATATAGTGATTTGTTCTTATATTAAACAATACCATGAATGTTCCAGTCATCAGTCCACTACTGTACTGTGTGAGCTACTGTTTGTTTTTCAGAGCAGTTATACTTCTGTCACAAAATGAAGCCTACAGTCAGATTTATTTCATTGCAATGCTGCTGATATCAGACAACTCTGAAATCTTTGTTCACTACAGAGAGAGAAATTCTGTTAATAAGTAACTTGCGATATCTATTGCTGCATTTAGTCTTAGTCTTTGAATGGGGTTTATACTTTCTGATGTGTTTCGATTGCCAGTTTGAATATATACATATTTGAAGGTTTTATTTTCCAGTTCTGTGAGGTTTCCTAGAAGCAGCGGTATTATTTTCTCACTGACAAGGAGGTGGACGATCATAGGTAGTTGCATAAATTATTTCAGCAATCATGTTCATGAGTGGCTAGACCTTCTTGACTGATGACAACCCACTTAACCGATAACAGGATGTGTGGCGAAGACACAAAGCTGTGCTGTGGGAGGTTCGCACTGGACATTAGAAAAAATTAGTTATCATGGGAGTGGTCAGACACTGGGACAAACTTCTTAGCAAGATGCTTGGTTCCCTGTGATCATTAGTGTTTATGATACATTTGGATAAAGCCCACATTAATATGTTTTAACTTTTGCTTATTTCTGAATAGTTCAGGCAGTTGAACTAGGTGGTCTTTGTAGGTCCCTTCCAACTGAACTGTTCTGTTCTATTGACTACCTTTCCTCCTACCTTCCTTTATTTGAAAACTTATCTGAGGAATAAGAGAGAATATTCATGAATGCTATTACATAAATCCTTATTTTTATCAGTCGCAAATTTAATGTTTTTCTTTTATTTAAGGTTCACTGGCAGCATGTGGAGACCATAGAGTTGGTGAATGATGGCTCAGGTTTGGGATTTGGGATAGTTGGTGGAAAGTCAACAGGAGTGATTGTTAAAACCATCCTCCCAGGTGGAGTAGCTGATCAGGTAAATTCAACCAACCTTTCTATTTATCACTCAGTACAGTGTGAAGTTTCTCACTACTTTTATTCTTATACTAACTAAGGCTAGCTTTTTACTTTGAAATGTAAAAAGGAGAGAGTACATGGTGAAACTTAGCCTTAGTAAAGGTTTATTTGGTGCAGGGAACCTGTGCATTTGAATATAAAAGTTGGATTAGGCCCCAGATCGCTTTTCACACTTGCTGTAGGTTTGATGCTGATTCATTTAGACCTCTAATTCTTTCATGAATATACTAGTTGTAATCCAAGGAGTCAGTAATCATTTTACCTCCTCTGCCCACGCAGATAAAAGGAATGGTGATTATACATCTCTCTGTTAGGCTTACTTAAGGTTAGTGCACACATCTGTCTTCATGGGTCTGCTCTAGAACACAGGTTGAGTAGCAACCTTTGATTCCGCCTGGGGGATTAAGAAAAAGTGAAAGTGATCATCAGAACCATTTTGAGCTTGTCTCTGTGCAAAGAAACAAATTCATTCTCTAGACTTTAATACTTTCTTATGGGCTGAATTCCTATGAAGCATTGTTATTAGTTAAATAGAAGAATAAACCTAAATAAATAGAAGTATAAGACAATATAACTAACTGGATCACACTAAGAGAGAAGTGTATTTTATTTTAAGTTTTGCTTAATTCTGAGTGCTGTCGTTTAAATAGAAGCGTAATGCAGAATATACCTTTTATGCTGTGTTTGGAAATGAAAGCTGGAGCTCTCTGAAGTACATGTAACTGTTAAATATCAGCAGGTGGTAGCCATGACTGCACATTTTTTTTCATTCTTAGTTGACTGTGTAAATAAAGAATGTCCTAGATACTTTTTGAGAAATTTCTAGTAAAATTAGAATGCCATTAGGTAACACACTTGTCTTCTACCATACTATGAGGATGTTGATTTGGTATTCAGTCTCTAGTTCATATGCATTAAAAGTTACTAAAGCTATGTAGTTATTCCCTAATTTTATTATTTATGGGAGAAATTGTAGGGTGGTTACTTCACTATTTATTTTTCCCATCCAGCATGGGAGATTGTGTAGTGGAGACCACATCTTGAAAATTGGTGATACTGACTTGACTGGAATGAGCAGTGAACAGGTGGCACAAGTTCTGAGGCAATGTGGAAATCGAGTGAAACTGGTAATTGCAAGAGGTCCTGTTGAGGAACCACCTCCACCAGCAGTCCCACCAGGTACTCCAGTACCCATCACGACACCAGAGAAACAAGTAAGCAACAGTAAATATACTTGTGGCAAACCTATACTTCAAACATAATTTTATTTTAACTTCTATTTGAATGTCTTTCATGCTTATGTTCTCAAAAGTCAGCATTTCTCAGTAGCAGTGCTTTTATGTTACTCTCTGGGAGATTTTAAATGTTATCAGTCCACGTTGCAAGGAACTGCATGCTTGAATCTTTCTAGAATGCAGGGTTGGAATTAAAGATATGTCCTGAATAACTTCTGGATTTATTAGCTCTTGGACTTGCTTGTGATTTTGCAGTAATACTTTGGAAAGAGTCTGTGTAATTTTTTTCTTCAGAGCATGCTGGTTCTTTAGCATTTCACTGTCTGCTTGTACTTTTTCTCTTCAGAATCATTTTTATTTCCATATCATCAGTGGACAGGCTGGAGAACTGGGCCTATGAGAACCTAATGAGGTTCAACAAGGCCAAGTACAAGGTGCTGCATTTGGGCCAGGGCAGTCCCAGGTATTTATACAAACTGGGAGACTGCCCTTGAGAGCAGCCCTGCGGAAAAGGACTTGGATGTCCTGCTAGATGAGAAGGTAGACACGAACCAGTAGTGTGTGCTTGTAGCCCAGAAAGCCAACTGTGTTCAGGGCTGCATTAAAAGCAAAGTGGCCAGCAGGGAGAGGGAGAAGGAGCTCTTGTGAGGCCCCATCTGGAGTTCTGTGTCCAGGCCTGGGACCTCCAGCCCAAGACGAATCTGGAGCTCTTGGAACAGGTCCAGAGGAGTGCCACTAAGATGGTCAGAGGGCTGGAGCACCTCTCTCATGAAGAAAGGCTGAGGGAACTGTGCTTGTTTATCTTTGAGAAGGTTCTGAAGAGACCTCAGTGTGGCCTCCCGATACTTGAAAGGATCGTATAAACAGGAGTGAGAATGACTGTTTATGAGGGTGGATAGTGATAGGACAAGGGGGAATGGTTTTAAACTAAGGCAGTGGAGGTTTAGCTTAGATATTAGGAGGAATTTTTTTCACTCAAAGAGTGGTGACGCACTAGAGCAGGTTGCCCAAGGAGGTTGTGAATGCTTAAGCCATTTCTCATATGTCTTCTCCTCTAGACCCTTCACCATCTTTGTAGCCCGCCTTTGGACTCTAATAGTTTAAGGTGGTTTTTGTACAGTGGTGCTCAAAACTTCACACAGTTGTCAATGTGAGGCTGCGCCAGTGCAGTGTAGAGCAGAACAGTCACTTCCCTTGACTGGCTAGGAATCCCATGCTTGGTGCACCCTAGGGTACAGCTGACCTCTCTGGCTGCCTGCGTACACTGCTGACTCGTATTCAACTTGCTGTCAACCAGGACCCCTGAACCTCTTTCAGCAGGGCTCCTTTCCAGTGTCTCATCACCCAGTCTTTACATATAGTCAGGGTTGCCCTTTCCCCGGTGTAGAATCTGGCCCATGCTCTTGGCAAATTTGAAACAATTGGTGATTGCCCAGCTCTCTAATGGTCTAGATCTCTCTGCAAGGCCTCTCCACCCTTGATGGAGTCAACAGTTCCTCTTAGTTTAGTATCATCAGCAAACTTAATCAAAACACCTTCTAGTCCTACCTCAGAGTCATTTATGAAGATGTTGAAGAGAACTGGCCCTAAAATGGAGCCCTGGGGAACCCTTCTAGTGACTGGATGCCAGCCTGATGTAACTCTGTTTACTTTAATCCTTTGTGCCCAACCTCTCAGCCAGTTGCTCACCCACCACATTAGGTTTTTTACTAGCTATGTGCTGGACATTTTGTTCAGTAAGATACCATGAAAAGCAGTGTGAAAAGCTTTACTGAAATCCAAAAACATATCAACTGGTTTCCCTTGGTCAGTTTGTCATAAAAGGAAATTAAGTTAGTTAAACAGAACCTTCCCCTCTTGAAACTATGTTGGCTGTGACCAATGACCACATTGTCCTTTGGGTGTTCTTCAATAACTCCCAGCATAGTTTTCTCCATAATTTTACCAGGCACTGAAGTGTCAGGCTTGTAATTACCAGGGTCTTCTTTCTCGCAGTTCTTGAAAATTAGTAACAATGTTTGTCAGCTTCCACTTAACTGGCACCTCTTCCCAAGACCACTGAAAAATACTTGAGAGAGGTCTTGTGATGACATTTGGCCAGCTCTCTGGCAATCCTGGTGTGAATCCCACTGGGCTCCGTGGATTTATATGCATCTGATTTGGAATGGTCTGGGAGTTGATTGTTACCACAGTCACAATCCTCCAACTTGGGGCATGTGCAGTCCCAGAACCCATTGTCAGTGTTGAATACAGAGGCAAAGAAGGCATGAAACATCTCTGTTTCATCCGTGTTCTTTTTTTAAGGTGTCAGCTCTCATAAAGAAATGAACCAATGTTCTCTCTGGTCCTCTTTCTTTTGTTAACATATTTTAAAAACCCCTTTGTATTGTGTTGGCCAGCTTCAACTCATATTGAGCTTTAGCTGCACAAATTTCCTCCCTACAAAGGCAAACAACGTTCCTGTAGTCTTTCTATGTGGCTGTACACTTACTTTTTCTACCTAAGCTCTAGAACAAGACCCCTGTTGGCCACTCTGACCTTCTGCCCTGCCTCCTTAATTTCTGATGTTTTGGAATTGCCTGTTTCTTAGCTCTCAGGAGGTGGTACTTAAAAAATGACTAGCAATGATGGATTCCAGTGCCTTCAAAATGAATTTCTCAGGAGACTTTCCTAACTAGTTCCCTGAGCAATCTGGAATCTGCTCTCCATATGTCCAGGGCTGGAGTTTTGGTGGCAGTTTTCCTCCTGTCACCAAAGAATTTTAATTTGACTAGTTCATGATAACTATAGCCAAGATGGCCAGAAATGAGGTCTTCTCTGTTTACAAGCAACAAATCTAGGAAGGCACCTTTCCTCACCAGCTCCCCTAGTGCCTGTACCAGAAAGGTGTTTTAGAAATCTCCTGGAGTTGTTCATATAAACTGTGTGGTGTTCCCAGTTAGCATCTGTCAAGTTGAAGTCCTTCATAAGGACAAGGACAAGGGGTGTGGGAAGGAACAGAGAAGCAGGACAGCCTGTCTGTCACGCAGAAGAGACAACATGAAATAGGAGTATAGCAGGTTCATTATAGATTTTTACTGTTCTTACGAATAGCCATTTCAAATATATACATGAGTACTGTTGTCTGTATAAGCATTCAGCCATACACTAATACTTGTCAGCTATGTAAGTGGATAATAAGTACACACTTCAGACAGCTGAAAGATGAATGTTTCTGAAAAAAAAATGTTTCTTTAATGTTGAGATTAAGATTTTTAAATTGTATTTTGTTTTCTGTTAATATTAAAGCATTACAATTGAAACATGAATTTAATATGCATTCTCCTGTAATGGATACTTTCATTGACAAAAAAATAAATGAATTCATTGCCATGATATTCTTCGTTATGGACATTTGGAGGGATGCAGTAGGTGTTAGTGGAGGTTGTCATTATTTAGTTAAGTGGAATTTTAATTGCTACTGTCTAAAAAAGAAATTTTAAGTCTTCCAAAGAACAAGACGAATAGTTGCCTCAGTTAAATAGCTTTGATTCTGTTTTAAACTTGTATGCATAGGAAAAAATAGCTGTAGTTATTGAACAGGAATTTATAAAATTGGAAAATAACTTATTTTTAAGAAGATTACAGTCTAAGATTGGTTTTTAGGAAGTTCCAGAAAAGCTGTAAGCTACATCTTATGGTATTTAAAAGATGGTTTAAAATGGTATTTAAAAATTGTTTCTGTAATTTCGTGTAGAAGAGGTTTGTTATTCAGTTTTAAAAATTTTAGTCATTTTTACTCATCAAATGAGTAAAAATGCTGAAGAGTAATATCCAAGGGGCACTGAGTTGGAGAAGGCATGAGTTATGTTGCTTTATGATTAAACACGTTACCCATGCTTAACTTCTCTGTTTTTAAGAGAAAAATAAAGTTTGTACCTTTTTTTTTTTATTTTTTTCCCCTAATGTCTATGTCTAATATTACAAGCTTTCTTTCTATTGATATTTTTCTTATCAGACAGATGTTTCTGTTGATAATTGTGAAGAAGGAGAGAAGTTTAATGTGGAACTCACTAAAAACACCCAGGGATTAGGAATAACTATTGCTGGTTACATTGGAGACAAAACATCAGGTAATTATACATTCCTACAGTCTTATAACTTATCGTGTAGTAAGGTGTAGCTGCATTAAATTTTGATGCATGTACCTTTACTTTTTGGATAACATTTCTTAAAAATCCTTAATCACCCAATACCTTTTTAAAGAAAATGGAATTATTTTTCATTTGTAAGAGATTCAGTTTAGAAGCAATCAGTTTTTGTTATAAAAACCCAAATTTATTTTTATATTTTTTAAAATTAGATTTTAAATTCACTCTTGGCTTAAGCTCGTGCTGATTGTGTTTTTCAAAAAATATTACTAATATGGATTGAGCCACTTTTATGAGTGCTGGTTGGACTTTTAAAAGCAGATTTTCAGTTTTAAACACTTACAAGATAACATGTCAGAATTCTAATGAGTTTTAGGAAGTGTTTCTGTAATTCTTCTATTTTTATTTTTTTTTTAAGCAGTGTGTATAGTATTAACTGGCAGATCAAAATTTCCTTTCAGTGACCTCTGATTGTACTCAGTGTTTGTTGATCTCTTGGGTTGTTACAGATTTAGGTTAACTTATTCATTGGCTCCCAAACTCACATTATGAATAAATAAGTGCATCGGCATTCATGCATAGATGTGTATTTTTTCTATGTAATTTCAACTACAATTTTCAGAATAATGATTCAGAACTCTCTGGCACCTCCCTACAAGTATATGGCAAATAAAACACAATTACGAAGAAACAGTTTTCAAATATGCCATAAACCTTCTCAAAGTGCTGTGGTTATGACTCTTACTCGTATACATATTGTTAGGAAAATTTATGGGTTGATATATTGCATATTATTGACATAATTAGCTGTCGTTGAGGAGCTGAAGCCATTTAAACAAACTATTCTGTAAGTTAGAATAGTCATGGTTGATTTAAGTATGCTCTTTATTATCTTCCAGTAAAACCTCTAGAAGACAAATAAAATCTTAGAATGTGTGATAGATGTCACAGCATATTTTAGCTGAGTAGATTTTGAATTATTATGCTGTGTGTGACTGCATTACAGTATCTTCATGCCTTAGGTGCTAATTGAGCATCCTTAATTTTATGACTTAACAATTAGGCAAAGAACAGTTTTATCTGATAGAATCAGTAATAAAACTACTGGACGATGAGGACTGTAGTTAAATCTTTCTTTAACCTGACAAATAACAGCTTGTCATCTTACTATGCATCTGTTACAGGATGTAAAAATGCTTGGAAAATAGGAGGATGAGCCATTTAATTATTCACAAAAGCTAAGAAAACAGATGAATAAAAACCAGAAAACAATTGTTATTCTCATAGTTTAAACATGCCTGTCATCTTACTCTTCATAAGCTGAGTATAGTAATTAGAGTAAACCAGAAATCTGACCCTCTTCTTTGCTAAATTTTGTCATACTGAGGCTAAATAAGGTAAGTCTTTTGGTCTTTGAAGGTGCTGGCATATTTTGACAGCTGTTAAAACCCAATTACCGGGCTGTGACCATGAGACCTGATTTCATACCAGTTCATGCTAATATTGACTTTGTATATAATACTGCAGTCATCCGCGTAGGATATCCAGATATTTTCCCTTTACTGAGATGAAGTTGTTTCAAATTTTTCCTTTTTTTTTTTTTTTTTTTTTTTT
>PPHD01019168.1:0-14223 GCA_002909625.1 Bambusicola thoracicus | reverse complement strand
GAGGAAATTTCATCAGAAGAATATAAAAATCACTACTAAAAAGAGAATGAAAAGGTGAATCTATTTTGATCTGATATTGACTGGACAAGATTTTGCATAATTGAAATATAAGATGAATCAATTGCATTAGAGCTATTATATCCGTGTTTTTTAGTTTACTGTAATGAAACATTAATAAAATTAATAAAATATTCTGTGACAAATCCAATGTATTTCACATTGTCTTTGTTACAAAATAAATAATCTCTTATGCTGTTGTTTTAAATTCTTGATCACACTCTTTGTTTAGACTCCAAGAAATAAATGATACTAAATGCAACTGTCTCTTTAAAAGAGGGTGATTTTTTCTGAATAGTTCAGGGGTGTGATGAAATGCTTCCATCATTGTTGACCAAGTGATCATATAGAAGCTTTTTCACAATAGTGAGAGCACTTTAACTGTGATGTTCCTGGCTACCTGCTTATGATATGCCCTAAACTCTAAGGCAGAGATCTTTTCTTAACACTCAATTGAGTACTTTTTCTCATGTTATTTATCCTTATTAAGTTTCAAAGCTGATGCGTTTAAAGAAAATCACCAGTTTTGAGGGTAATTCTAAAAGATTCTTAGAAGTAATCTAAGACAGACCATTTTTCTACTGACCTAACAAGAGAGGTAGAAAAGAGATAAAATATATTGCCAATTTCATCTCTAACTTCTCAGCCTAAGACTTTAAAAAGCTGTGTTGATTTAGTTACTCAAACTCCACAGCTTTGTAGATTAGTCAGAGGATTTAATGGAAAAAAAGGAAAATAGAAATAGAAATGCACATATATATGCAGTTTGGCTTTATTCCTCTCTCTCAGGCTAATCTAAGTAAGTGTCCCATCAGGGATTTCATAGAGCATCTAATATTCAGAAAGCATTAACCAGAAACTCTTTGAAAATGGAGTTAAAAAAAAAAAAAAAAGAAGTCTTAAATTCAGGCTTCCAAAAACATTTGAATATTTGTGATGATTGTTCTTGGTCCTATGCAGCTGCAAAGACAGTCCATGTCCTGGAGAACTTGCACAGCAGATTGTCTCGGACAGTGTTATGTGATGGCATGCTGCTGCCAACACTGATGATAGCTTCTGTCCACAAGCGATCTCACTGAATTTAGTGAAGTAAGGTGTTATTCTAAATGAACCACAACAGGACGTAAAGTCCTGTAGAACTGAGATATTTTTTGTGTAAGTATCTTATTTATGCTGATAATTCTTGAGGAATGTCAGTGTCTTGGAAAAAAATAAAAATAAAAAATCTACATATGCCTTTTACTTCACATAGTTGAATTTTCCAGCACTGACTCATAAAGATGATGTCTTTGTAGTGCCATTAAAAAATGGTATTTCTTGCCTCACTGTGACATTTTATTGTATATAAACCCAAAAGAAAAATATCTCCAAAGACATATTATCTGCACATGGAAAATACATCTGCATGCAAGGAAGGCTAATGGAAAACCCATGTTCTGTGAGTCCGGAGCCCACTCCATCCTCTGCAGGCTCCAAGCACGGAGCATCACACTAGGCTTTCCTTTTACAAATCAGCTGGGCAATTTGCTCCCAGCCAGGCCATGCAGGAACTGCCTTCTGGATTTGCTGGCTTCAACTTTCTTCTGAGGTGCCTGTGAGCAGCCACCCCAGAAGTTTCATGAGCTGCATCGAGGTACTCAGTGACATAATCCTTCATACTGGCAGATTTCTCATTCTCATGCTGTCAAGGTCAAGCTGCTCACTAAGCTCAGGGCAAGTCAGGAATTTCTGTAAGGTAAGTTTGAGTATTTGCACCTGCTTCTGATCTTTGCTCCTCTTGATACTTTATTTTGTCTAAAAGCTGTCTGTGGGGAAATATATGGAGTAATAATTCAATTTTTGGAAAATCATAATGATGAAACCTAAAGGAAAGCATGTGTGATATAGGTTTCTGACCTGAAAATCTACGGAATCTTGTATATGGAGATGTGAAGTAAAAGGCAGTGTATAAACATCCTGTAATACAGTTAACCAGTCTGAGTCCAAGAAAAATTTATGGAAGAGGAGGAGAGGATGAAGTCATATGTGAGAGTAGATTTGTGAAGCCAAACGGTAGTGGAGGCCTATTTGGGGTTAGGAGGAAGTAGGGGAGTGAGACTTCGAAGATAGAAGTTCAATGGAGTAAGGGGAAGACTGGTAGAAGTTGAAAATAGTTGGTGTTGAGGCTGCCAGGTGAAAGATATGCAGAAAAATGGATCATCGGGAAAAGTAAGTAATACAGAACAGCAAAAAGGAAAGTCAGTGAAACTGAAAACCAATTCTGAAAGAACAAGGATGACTGAGGAATGAAAGGTCAGCTGTTAAAAAGCCACAAAAAAGTTGAAAAAGCTGGTGTGTGATGTACCAAAGGCAAGACAACTAAGACATCCTTAAAACAAACTCGGAGCAGATGACTCAGCAGTGCAGGTGCTAAATTGACTATGAAGTTGAGGGGCTTGGTGATAACCCAGCTGTGTGTAATGAGATCAGTGGTGCAGGTGATGCTACTGCACAGGCTCTTAAGAAAGGAGGTTGGTGGGATTTGCTGTTCTTGATGCCTGTTTTGTGGAATCCCTTACTTTTCAGCTTACAAAGATAACTGAAGATGAGATTGTGACCTTGAAAATGGAGCAATAGACCAGCTGCTTGGTACGGTGTAAGAAACAATTTCTTAGTCGTCTGGTGTTATGTGCAAGCAGTTAAGCATGTTGTAGGATTTGGCCCTTACTATTCAATAGTTATAGGCCTTTGCTTTGAAATACTTGCTGTGTGATTTTTTTATTATTATTTTATTTTTTCTGGACAGGCATTCTAGGGAGGTTTCTATACAATCTGTTGATTGGGTTTATTGTTTCAGTAGTCTAGGTTCTGATAGTTGATAGTAGAAGCAAAATAGAAAGCTTGTTCAGCTCCCAAGTCCTCCTGGCTTGCTGGCTATTCCTAATGAGAAATGTCATTGATGGGGGGAAAAAGTTACTGTGATTTCAATAAATTGGAAATTACTTCCTTCCAGAAAGAATGGGCATTAAGTTGTAAGCTAGCCACATGCAGATATATCTGCCCCATCCAAACAAGTTGGACTCCCGCAGCCTTGCTGAAATAGGAGGGATTCTGTGCTCATTCTAAAGTTGGACTAGAAGTACTGGCAACTAAGTGGGAGGTGTAGTTTAGCTAATTTCCTAATGCCAAGTTAGCACAGCAGGAATAACTGTAATGGGCTATAGGCAAGACTGAGTCTTGTTCATACATCTTTGACAAAGAATCCATCATCCTCGGATCAATCAGAACTAATCAACACTTTTCAAGATATGAATGCTGAACACTTGTCACAGTCTGACTCCTAAAAGTTATTTACTGAAATTATACAGTGAATTAATTGAAGTGGTACCTTTGAGAAAACTGTGTTTTCTTGCAGGCCGTTTTTAAACAGATAAAAGTGAAATTAATTGAATAAATGATTTGATATGAAATAATTTCCTTGTGATAATTTACATGCAGGGAGATTCTATTTCTTTTCCTGACTTTACTAAAGAAAGTATGAAATGTTCCTGACATAGGAACACAGTCCTGGAGTTGGCCATTATTTTCACTTTATTTAGCACTTTTCTTGGATCATCAAACTCTTTAGAAGTGTGTTCATGAAGCAACCTGCAGCTGATATGATTTAGGAGTTTTGTATTGATTCATTGTATTGATTGATTCAATTAGAAATAGAAAATATTCATTTTATTAGTTTGGATTTTTTCCCAGCTGTACCATATTTACATTAGTCTACCATATAATGCTAGGAGGTGAGATTGTTTCTAGGCAACATTTTGATGCGTTAATCTAATGCAGATTTCTGCCTGTTATCTAAAGTAATTCTACATCTAAAATATCATTAATATTAACAGCTGCCTAACAGCTTTGGAAGAGAGAAATGAAGCACTATGTCCTTGCTGATTAGCATAAAATTTCCATTTCCCCAATGTAATGTGTTGTGGTTTGCCTCAGAAAACAATTGTTCAGTCTTATTAATGAACACTTACTTAGATTTAATTATTCAAAACTGCACTGCATTCTGACTTGACTGGTTTGAAAGTGAATGTCACATACCTCCCAGATATACTGTGCTCTGAATACAAAGATACTTTGCATTGTATGGTCTTGGTTTGACTATACAGTATGTCCAAATTGTAAACCGAAGTCTTATTTTCTTGTATATCTGTAAGGTATCTGTCAAGATGACACCTTAACAGTAACACTGGGTAAGTATATTTTTTAGACCTGACTGCTTTTCACCTACTCTCCTCACAAGTTCTTTCCCCTCTGTGGTGGATAATGCCAGATGGTTAGAGAAGTTTCATATCTGGAGAGATTTTGACACATTTAATGAATTCCTCCATTCCTGATGTTATGAATATAGGCTATGGGGAGAATGTTTAGAAGTAGCTATTGGCCTTTTCCTCCTGAAATCACAAGAATTTTACTGTCCCTCTCTATGTTATGCTAATGTGAATTCTTTTGAAAATCTGATTCTACCTGTCTATACTGGAAAAAAGGATTGTGGCCCACAAAGATAAAAGCGTGCTCAGAGAAACACTGGCATCTCAATATCACACTTGGGAAATACTTATTAGCACTGTATTATTCAGCTTTGGAGTACAAAACCAGGTTGCTTTGCTGTCTCTGCCAAACTATCTGAGGAATCCTAAAGCAGGATAGAATAAATATCCTCAGGGCCTTTGAAAAGATCAGAGGTACTGTGACTGAGATTTGAGACTGCAGCTTCCTAGGTCCTCAATTCTTGAAGCTCAAATTAACATTATTTAAACTAGAAGCTTCCTTCTGTGAGAACAGTTTTGATTTGTTACGACAATGCTAAAGAAGAGTTGATTAAGGAACAATTAAACATCCTCTTCCCCTGCCCTATCCTGCCTATGGTCAGTTGTATTATACTTGTCCGAACTAATTGCAGTAAGCTTGGGTTTATATTTCCGGCAAGACCTATGGTGAGGAAAACCTTTGAACTGCTCTCCCACCACACAGTCCCAATTCTTGTGCTCTAAATCTAAAATACTTGCCTCTATTGTCAAACAGTGCAAAACAGAGAAATTCTAGCATTTCAGCTCTTATTTCAGCTGCAGCTTCTGGCTGATTTGACATTATTCATTAAAGCTAATGTTTCCCTAGAGACAGTGATGCATGCTTAAAGCAGGGACCATGCTGTGATCTGTGCATCTTTTTAGTGGATGAACTCATTCTTATACCATGTGTTATATAAAAGGTACTGCTGAACAGGAAGTAAAATGTGTTTCTTTCCCTGCATTTTCTTGGGTTTAATTTGAATAAAGAGGAATATAGAAAGTTTTCTTGTTTACTTTTAATGAAGCAACTTAGATTTATATGTGTAGCTAAGGCAGATATGTGAGCTGGCCTGTAGTCTGGGGTGGCTGAAACAGTCTCATGTTAGCTTTTCCATGGGCAGCTGTGGGAATGCCTTGACTGTTGTCTGATGGCTCTCTGGAGGAAAACTGTCTCACTGATATGTGCATTCCTGGTTGCTGCTAGGCCTCTTCACCCCACTATTCTCAGATTGCTGAACTGTAGATTTGTTCCAGCTTCTTCTAGCTCTGGAGTTTCTGCAAATACGACTTTCAACAATTATTTTTTTTTTCTTCTAATTATGATGGCTTTGATAGTGCCAAAATACTCTATTGGGTTTAGATGTGCTTCCCAGTCATGTTCTTGCTGCCTTTGCAAAGTTCCATAGAATGGGGATGCTGCCCACGAAGGCAGGAGCTGGGCTGGGAGTGCTGGCCCCGATTCTTGGCTTTCTCCCTGGCAGATCTGCGTTGATGCCATAGATGTCAGGTTCTGAGGCACTGCTCTGTAAAACCGTGTGTATTTCCTTTTGAGAAACTGGGTAGTTGTCAAAAGCTTGTCACTGATGAGATTTTTCAATCTGTTATTTTGACTTTATTTGTGTTTTCTGCAGAGCTTTTCTGTTGAAAATATATGGTAGTTGTAGTTCCAGTATCATTATCTGCTTTGAAGATACTGAAATAGACTGGCTAGAGGAATTTTAATTTCCCTGCTATGTTTCCAAAAGAAATGTCATCTTTGCTAAATGCAAACAAGTCAGTATATTTGTTTTTATACTTTGAATTTAAACCAGGTCAACTCTAATTGCCATAAGCTAAATTTCACATCAGTGAAAGATACAATATTTGTGAGCTATGTAATGGACTACAGGGGCCAACTTCAAATTATTAATTTTTATTTTTTTTAAGAAAAAGATACTTCAGAGATCCAAAGAAATGCTTGAGTGAAATAAATGAGACTTGTATTTTACTGAGTTCAAAAACATTTTGCTTTTTCTGATATGCACGTTGTTCCAAGCCCATTTTTTCCCTTGAGCCTCAATGCAGTGTTGCCACATGATAAGGAGAATGGATCACCAGGCAGTGCATGAATGCTGTGAGGGGTTCAGACTCTTTAAACTATGGATGTATTACTAACAGACATACATAACTTGAAAGCTGTTTCGCCAGCATTAACCTTGGAACGTGCTGAGTGTTGATTGCTGAGACTTATTTAAAGCTTCTGAAATTGTAAATTCAGAGCAAAATATACAATTATTTCAAGCTCTAATCTGCTATGGGTTGTGATTTAATAATATTGTGTGTGCATAAAGCATTTCTGGAATGTTTTCCTCTGACTAAGGTAGAACAAAAGAGCAAAGGCTGGGTTTGCCGTTATGCATTAGCTTCCAGCTTCATTAAGCACAAGACCTTATCTCCAGGGTGGGCCAATAGCTTATTATTCAAAGTCAAGCTAATGCCACCACCTCAGTTTTTCCATCAAATTCCATGTTTTACTGCTGATTAGAACAAAAACAAAAGCTAAGCTTCAATTTTGCAGTAAGATTTCAAGTTCCTGTACCATGAGATACATTTTCTTGCTAATGTACACAACAACAGATTTTATTTCTGATCACTGATCAGAAAATCAAGTGTGTGTTGTTTTTTTATTATTATTATTATTTGATTTTATTTGTTTGTTTGTTTTTTAAATGTAAGTCTGTGTTCCTGAGAATACTCATTTAGGCTTCAGTTTTCTTGTGAAGAAACAAAGCAGCCTTTGCAGGATCACTGTCTCCTGACTAGTACTGTTATTTTGCCACCTTGGTGCTGTCACAATCAAACGCAAGAATGCCAGAATAATGCTATACTGATTATTAGTTGGAATATAGCTATGAAAATGTACAGACATATGTTGCCGTATGAAATGTATGCAAAGGAAACAGTCAGTAAATCTTTAAAAGCATTTGGAAGTGAAGTGAAAAACTGAAGTGGATAAGCCATTTACTAAGGGCAAATTCAGCACTTGGTCTTGTGCACCACATTAAGCTTGAGTGCAAGAGGAGTGCTTGCTGAGTGCTGAGAGGACTTGCCATTGTTTCCCAGGAAACAGCGATAGCTAGGAACATTCAGAGGTATAAACTTGTCACCTCATTGTATTAAAGCTCATAGCTTTAGACGGGGGTTGTGCCTTGGTAGGAAAGATCAGAACAGGACATTGATTATTTTGGTATTCCTTTAAGAAGAAGCATGTATAAACTCCTTTCTCAAGACTATGGTTTGTGCCTCAGACCAGTTCCAAGTGAGCTGTGAGCAAATGTTTGAGTTTCATCTTGCCATCTGTCTCAGACTTTGATGTCAGGCCACCCAAGAGGTGCGCATGCTTTGTATGTGGAGGGCTTTTTTCCACCTCTGAACGGGTGTTTGGGTGCAGAACTTGGGCTGCTTTATTTTGGAATTTTGTGCTGCATTTGCCAAGTGAGTGCAACAACGGTGTTGCAGAGACATCTCTCAGGGAAGTTCTTGGGTACACCTCACAGGAATTTTCAGCTATTGAAATAAGTTCTCATTAGATTTCAGTAGGTAAGTTATATGTTATATATTAGATTGCCTTGTAAAATCTACTAGCCATATGAGTTGCTTTCATGAAAGATTTACTTTGATTGCAAGACTTTTTTCAATATTTTAAATTTTAGTATTGCTTTCCATTCTAATAATGTATAGTCACAGATTATCTAGGGCTTTCAGGGCACTGAAGAGCAAAACCCTGCAAATTACAAGGCAATTAATTTTTGAATTATTTGGTAACTACAATTAGAGTTACTAAATCATGTACATAATTGCTTCATTATATGCAAATACGTATTTGTGAAGTAATTACAGAGTGCTACTTGTCCCAGGTAAACAGTGAAAAGAGGAAGAATACACATGCATGTATTTGACTGAAGATATAAAATAACCTCCAGATAGAGGTAGTCTACTTTGAATTGCTTTCCTTTATGTCTGAATGTCAGAATTTGAATTTATATGATATGTGCATTTTTCTTTCTACTAAATTAGTTAGCAAACTAGCTAGAGGGAGACTGCTCAGCCAGTCTGGTGGGTCTTTTTTGTTCATTTGTTTATTATTATTATTTTTTTTTTTTTGATGTTGTGTTTGGTTGGTTCTTCCCTTTTTAAAATGCTTGTTCTCACGTCTCTCCCCTCCAATATGTTCAATAATTACCTGAAGAGTTATGAGAAATTTTATTTTTGGCAGGTACAGTGTTTGAAGAACAAAGCAAGTCTGGGGCCTTAACATTTACTAGCAACAGTATAAACTTTACCACCCTCATTTCGTATCCCTCTTGGCGTAATGATAATGAATTCATTTTGCAATTACCTATTCTCATCACAGGCTTTCTCATAAGAGCAAGGGAACAGGCTGAAAGCCAGATATTTGGTAGGAAGCGCTACCGTGTGCTCTGTAATAGTAATCCTTAGCATCTTAGTTTCCCCGAAGTGGAGCTTTGGTGATAGGTTGCCAGTTTATTATTTTGCATTTTTCCAGTGATAAAGGTGTGACACCAGTGATCATACCAAAGAGGGCATGTTTGAAAGTCAGCTTTACCAGGCTTAACAATTTCTGTTATCCAGATGAGTGCAAAAGAAATATCATGCTGGGACCCGTGATTATCCTCATGTAGTTTTGCTCAAATATGAAGAACCTTCTAGGAATGTCAAGAAAGATTGTCACAGAAATGTCATTTCACTGTCATTCCAAGTATGAGTGTACAGTGTCCAAGAAAGTGAGAATGTATGAAAAAGGGAGAAAGAAAGCTTGGCTTCCTTTTCCACTTCTCTTTAGCACTGGTGATAGGCCCTTGAGAATTTTAAACCATTGTGTCTTGCAGAAATACAGTGAGAGATAAGAAACATATCGTACACATGACACGATAGTGGTAGACTGGAGCAGCCAACACCTCCTTTTGCCCTGAAGCTTGCTGACAGACTACATCACGGATCTCTGGCAGCATTGCTCCCCAAAACTTTCAGGTAGGGGTCTTGGGAGACAGGATTTACCTAATTCTTTCTTGCCATGCTGCTTCTGACAATGCCTCTCAGAGGTGTTTTTATTCCAGCCTATTAACTGTATTGCAAAGTACAAGCGCATATTTGAAGTACACCTTGTTTCTGCCAAGGATTCAAGGCAGCTGAGCGCGTGGACCTGCTGTTCTATGGGAGATTTAAATGGTCAAAGATTGAAAAAATACTCAGCAGCTTTTACCAGGGAGGCTCTAAAAGTCTTTTATGCCTGTCCTAACACAGAAATTATAATCAGAACACTTTTCAGAATTGGCATTGCTTTTCCTACTTGGAAAAGCACTTATCTAGCAAAGCAAATGATTTCTTTACTACTTCAAACTGTAGCTCCTTTTGAAATGTAAATTAGTAAAATGGAGGTCTCAGCGCTGGGATGAGCTCTGATGATTCATTTGTTATGATGTACCTCCCTGCTGTGCTATACCTAAAGCCATACAACAGGTCTGCCTTGCAGAGTTGAGCTGCATCAAACAAGGGGATACCACATTTAAAAGATAAATCTACAGGGATGTGTGCTGCTGCAGTTTATGGAAATGACACCTGCCAACAGCTACAGCAATTAGCTGTTTCTGCTTCAAAGTTACAAATTAGTGAGCCTGCCATTTTACACTCTTCTTTGAGAGAAAGAATCATATGCCACCTGAAAGGGAGTCCAGTGTTTTGTCAACGTAAATGCAAAACTACATGTGCGAAGAAATTTCCCTTTGCTTTACCATAAATAAGAGAAAAGGAAATGATGGTGGACTATGTGAGAGTGCTTTCCTGACTCCTCAATTTCTGTAACACCAAGTACATGGCCATGTTGTATAACTGGAGACTACAATCATTAGTGAGCTGTAGTTAAACATTTTTGTAACAGTTTTGTTTTATTTTTAAACTTGTAGAGCATAGGCAAAGTGATTGTTTCCCTGGGAAAATGGTGGCCCTCTTAACTTCTCTTTCACGGAGGTCAGCCAGCTAACAATTTTATGAAGTAAACCCTTACTTTTTGTGATGGTTCTTTTTAGTCTGGCTGAAATATATTATTTCTAAACTGAAGAAAGTCCTTGCTCTAAACTGCGGAGTGACACTGGGAAATAAAATGCTGATCTGTGAAGGTTCTCCTGAGGCCTGCAAATGGCAGCAGATGCTATTCTATACAAATCCATCTCTAGTTGTTGGCATTTTTTTGAAGTATCTTTAAGAGTAATATCCAATGCACAGCAGGCTGTGGGGAGTACTTGAGAAGGATAAACTGTTGGTCCATCAGATGCCTTGCTGTGGGTCACACTGCAGAAGCTTGTGCTCTTGCTGTTCTCCCAGCTGCTTTGGGAAAGTTTATGTGCTGATTTGTGGAAATTTGGCTAATCTTGCATGACATGGCTTTGTGATGCTAGCATGTGGCAAAATACTGACTTGAGACACTTTTTCCCACACCTGAGGGAGAGCAGATGTCCTTGTTAACGGTGAGTGGAAGAGGCGCTGTTGGCTATGTCTGTGTTAGTGTTTAGGTACTAAGGCAGATTTCGTACCTTTTTTTTTTATTTATTTATTTTTAAGGATCTAATAGCTTAGTAGCAGCACTCACTTTGCTATCAAAGTATTTTTGTCATTCACCTCAAATAAGTGTAAATCTAGATTGATCACTACATTAAATAATCTCACAGCATTGACCATGACAATGATTGGATGGAGCTGTGGAATTACGTGTGGACAGTTTTGCACAAACTTGCCTATTCCTCCCCCAGTGCTGGTTAGCAGTATTTCAGAGCTGATGATGCTAAAAGCAGCCACTGCATTTAAATATTTTCAGTGAGGATCTCAGGCATGCTTAGCTGTTGTGTGGCTAAACAGGAGCTCACCTCCAGGCAGTGTCTGTCTGATGTGTGGGAAACGGTACTAAAGTGGCAAAGTATTGTGTGGGGAGAGAAAGAGATTCCATCACACAAATTAGCTAATTACTTGGCTGGGTTGGAGTAGCCCTGAACCAACAGTAGACAATTTCTTTAACTTTGCAATGGTGCGGCAAGGAACACCATTCACCTTCTTACAGCTGTCAGTGGCTATTGTTCTTCTGCTGCTAATTAAGACATGAAAGGTTACAAAATAAAGCAAGCTCAGAGGTGAACCGCGTGGACATAAATGTCAGGCTCATCATTTTGGTGTAAGGGAGCTTCTAGTGCTTTGATGATGTTGATGAGTACTCTCTCTTTGAGCTCTTGGCTAAAACCGGAGTTTCTTCGCCCCTTCCTCTTTGGTGTGAACTGATCCAGGGTGAGAAATTTCACACATGGACTATTGCCTTCTAAGTACTGGTTTAACTATGTTTTCTCTTTGCTGATACAGTAAAAAAGTACTGATACCAGCAACGTATTTTAATGTTAATCCCATGCCTCTAAAGTTACATTTTTCCATATATGTATGCCTTAGCCATACATATACCATATACTCACAGAAGTATCTCCTCCAATCTTCAAAACATTTAAGGACCTACATAAAGACTGGGAATTATGTATGTGCTTAATTTTTATCTTCTACAAATCCATTTCCCTTCCAAGCACAAATTCTCATGAATCAGCAGATGTTTGATTATGGCTGAATTACCAGAGAGTCAACCAGTGAAAGCTGGAAAGATCACATGCAACTGAAAAGTCTTAGATTGCCATGATCCCCTGGTTGTTCCATCTTATGTTCTTTGCTATGTGACACACATGGCCGGAAGAATTACATAAGCTGACTTTGGGTGGCTGCAGTTTGCTTTTTGACAATATTTTTTTTTTGACAACATTTTTTTGTGTTAGACTGTCACAGTATGGGTACTTTTAATTTGGGTGTGGTATCACAGTTTTGAGGTAGAAGTGTGGGATAGACTAATGGCTTTAAAATACCATTATTTGTTACATCTTATGAAATTATTTTTGCAGGATTTATCGTAAGTCCCTTAAATTTCAAGATCACAAAAATCCTGAAGCAATGTTAAGTGAACTAAAGCCTTTTCAAATTCAGCCCATTCTGAATAATAGCAGTAGATGGCTTAATACTGTGTCTAGCCTGAGACTCTCTGCTCTGGGTGCAATGTAAACAGCTCAGTTAATTGTGCTGCTTTATTTTTACAAAATACACACTTAACAAAAAATAATTTACAGGTTGAATTGATCTATTTTGATCATGTTCATTGTTTCTCATTTCTGAATCATTATTATTTTTTTTTTTTCTGGCTAGATGCGGATAAAATGTTAATCATAATATCTCTAAGCCACTGAAAGCAAAGGCCCTTGAGTTTGCTATAGGGAGAAAGATTTCCACTAAAAGTAAAAGTGGTTTTCTTTTTGTCACTGCAAAGAAGAAAAGACTATGGAGTCTTGCTCTTGACCAGACATGCCTAAGATTGTTATTCCTGACCAGAATCTGCCCTGTCAATTAGCAGTCAGCATGGCAGATACTGCCAGGGACAGAGCTAATGCACTGTGTCATGATTATTGTACTCCTCTGAGCATAAATTGAATGGGGAACGGTTAGTAATTAGCTCAAGCCAAATAGACTCCACACTTGTCTTCTTTTGTCATTAAAGTCCAGGCTGATAATGAAAGAAGCATTGGTAATTAGCACAAAACTATGGAAGGGGTTTGACTGTGCTTCAAGAAGGCTTTGGCACATGCATTTTTTTCTAATGAAAATTTGACTTGAGAAAACAATGGTCAATGGTAAGACAATTGAACATTAATATGCAATTTTTTTTTTAAGAAAGAAAATCAATTTAAGATCCCTTTCACTTAATGGCAAATACTAATTAATAGAGCAATTATATTCAGGTTTATTGTCATAGATCCACCATGAAATAAGTGTACGCATGCAGCCCTCCCCCCTCTCCCTTGGGTAGAACAAAAGAGAGAATAATTTTTGCATTTTACTAATATTCCACACTCCCAGCAGTATAATTTGCAGAATTGCGTTTTGTGCAGCTTTTTAGAGAAAAGCTGTATCGTGAATGATTTGTGAGATGTAATAACACTTTTTGGTTTTATTTCCTTCAACCTTGATCTCCAAGAGTGTAGGCAAAAAACAACAACAACAAACAAACAACGCCTTAATATTCCTTTTGCCTGAAAAGATCAGAATTATGCTTACTTTCATTGACTCACAGTTCCAGGAGCTACATAATACATGTTATAAACCCTTTTAATTGCATAGTGCAACTTTTTCTATGCATAATAATATTATAATAGTGAGATCCAATTTTCCATCGGGACTAGAAGCTCAGTTATTGTAAAGTTGTCCATACAAGTCCTCAGGGTTGCTGCTGGTCCTGGTCAGAATATGTTCTGCTCTTCACTATGGCCCAGTGTAATGGTGGGTTTGGTGTGCATAATATGAAATAGTATGTTAAATCACACGTTAACAAATGTGATAATGTGGTGATAGCTAATGGTTTGAAGACTCCAGCACTATTTCGGGTCTGCAAGCTCAGTAGGGACTTACATCATCCTTGAGTTTCTTCTATCTCCTTTATTCTAAGCAGTAGCAAAAGTACATGGCAAATGTTCAGCTGCATTTCATTCCCATCTCTCCTCACCAGCAACTAAGACTTGCAGCAGAGTAGTACCCCTGCACCTGGGCCAGTAATGATGAAGCGTTAATGTCTACCTTCACAAATTGTGAATTAAACCCTCGTAATCCAAATACAGTAGTGATATTCCAGAGGGTAGTTTAAAAAACATTATGCTGACCCTGGAATGGGTAAAGGCTGTTGGCAGGGCTAGTCAGTATTGTTATCAATAGGGCG
>PPHD01019167.1:0-14224 GCA_002909625.1 Bambusicola thoracicus | reverse complement strand
AAAAAAAAAAAAAAAAAAAAGTTGTAATGTCTCCTGTGGGAATGGGCTATAAAGTAGCATTTGATACTTCCAGACCCTTTTTCGACATTTGTGTAGTTGGAATAGAAGTGCAAGGCAACTTAGTTATAGACACTTCACAAAAACATTTCCTCTCATATTTTGGCTCTCCATGGAAGCTGCTGATATTTCAGACAGCAGTAGGAATACAGACTAGTTAAGTGGGTGGAAAACCAGCTACACTTTTGCAGAGCTTTCTGCCCTGTATGACAGAAAGTCACCAGCTTGACTGTACTTCAATTTCTTTTCTATTAAAGGATTTAATATTGCTCTCATACCATGGTTTGATACAAAAGGAATAAGTAGTTTTAGGGGCTCAAATGCTGCAAAAGTTCAAGCTATATGAGTGGTGTAGGCATGACTCAACTCATTTGGCATATCAGACATACAGCATGAGATCTACCCATGGATGGGCAGCAATAGCAATAGCACATTGCATTTGAGAAGCAACAATAACTTACATTCCTGTACCTTATGCACTTCATTAAGAGCTTTGAGTACGTTTCCTGCTTTTGGTATAAGAAATTGCAGTATTGCAGTATTGCACAGCTCTGCAAAATGCCATAATAGGCTCGCTAACAGTGATACAAAGACTGGGTGGCCTTCAGATAACTTGAGCTGCTTTTTCAAGTGTGCTGTGCCAACAGAGCAGGGACCAGAATCTAAATCAAAGACTGTAACACAAGGGTTTTATTTGTCCATGATATCAGAACCCCAGAGTAGGTGCTACAAGTAAAAGTAGCTCCTGAATGAGTTTGTGCTGCAATGGAGCAATGAGGTGAAGTGCAAGAGCAGAGAGGTGTTCTGTTTGCTTCAATTCGTGCAGTGAGACGGGGAGGTTTTTCCTTTCACACTTTCCTTTTGTCTGGCTGCTGTAGTTATGACCTGAAGCACCGGGTGTTGAAGCCTTCCTGAAGCCACGAGTGAGTACCTCTTCCACTTGTCAGTAACCATGTCTACTGAGGGACACAGTATGAAGTCTCAGGTATTAATTTTACCAAAATTAAGCACTCATTTCCAGTGAAGGCTGAAAAATAAGAACCATTATGTCAATGGATGCAAAGCATTATGTCAGTCAATGACTTCATTTCTAATTCAGTGTACACCAAGTAAATATCCAGCTGAAGAGGTGACGAAAGTGTCCTCCGGCCTCCATGTTTAAAGAGGGCTGTTCTGCACATTTCCCTTGAAGCAAGCTTTTTCAAAAGCCATTTCCTTCTCTGTGCATACACTCAGTGAAGATCCTTGTAACTGTAACCCCAGGCCCCCTCAAAGACTTTGTCACCACAGTGAAATCGTTGCGTGCCAAAGGTCTCATTGCCTCCCAGCAGGTTTAAAGCTTTTCAGTGGGGTCAAGCCATGGCTGCTGTAACCGTATGTTGCCAGACCTCAGATGCACTTACAGAGCACTTCTCTAATCTCCAGAGCTATTCCTGCTCCTCAGAGCTGCCTGTCCTCGTGCCTACAGCAGTGTCAGGGCCATCTTCCAGGCGGGTGATGGACAGGAGGCCTCTGCTCTGGCT
This sequence comes from Bambusicola thoracicus, assembly GCA_002909625.1. Lineage (NCBI taxonomy): Eukaryota > Metazoa > Chordata > Aves > Galliformes > Phasianidae > Bambusicola > Bambusicola thoracicus. The sequence goes on along the minus strand of PPHD01019167.1, from coordinate 12,644 downwards.
CACCACTGCTGTTTTGCAGTTCTTTTAAGGGCAAAGCTTTGTACCTGCCTGCAGATAGGCACAAGGGAAAGAGACACCTTTCAGCATGTCTGTTTGATCAGACTATGAATGGCAAATGGTGTTTCTCTAATTATGATGAACTAATAAAACCTCACATTCAAACCCTGATGTTCTTAAGCATTCTTCAATACCTTCTGCTGTAGGTCAGCTGGCAGGGTAGCAGTACCTGGGAGAGCATAGGATTCATCAAGAAAGTAAATCTGAAACCAAGGGGAGTAAGGAGGAGCATGAAAAATAAACTGAGTTATGAGCCAATGACCAAAATATTTTTATATTTCTGGTTTGAGAGAGGATATATCACAGTTGGAAAACACTGCAAGTACAGTTACTTCTGACACTGTCTTCCTCAAGGGTCAAGAGGAGGTGTACCTCATTTGTCAAGAAATTAGGCTTTCATAGAAGATAAAACACTGATTTATTTGTACAGCAGTTTTGTAGGGAATTGGAGAGTGAAAGCAGAGATAAGACAGGTCTGGAAGAGAAACTGTTTTGTTACTTACTCAAAGAAATAAAACTAACATTTTCTGTATTTGCATGTAGGAATAAGCAAATAGTTTAGAAGCATTTATCTTGTCCCCATTTTGGGGGTCATCCATCTGTGAAGAAATGCCTGAAAAAATGTTGCTAAGAGTCAAACATTTGAGATTGATTATTGAATAATGCTTCACACAAGCTATAGGGGTCAGAACTATCCTTGAAAGCCCAATGCAATACTTCTTTATCAGTCAGAGGGGATGGAGCTACTGCCAGTGACTGGAATGTAAGACACTCTGATGACCCAAGGATGGCAAAGGCTTTCATGGGATAAACTGGCAGGAGCACAATATATATTACTCCAAAGGCAATGCCTCCAATTTATTTTCAGGGAAACCACAACAGGTAGAAAGAGCACAATGACACTGACTGACAGGGCAAATTCTCAGCTACAGAACACAGGTTTTCAACACAGCCACCACCATTAGCTGTGCATTTTTGCCAGGGATGAACAGGAGCCTGCATGCTGCACTGGTAAAAATCTGAATCAGGGGAGCTGCCACTGTCGCTATTGCCACAGTTGAAGCACACCACTCACTGCCTCGCTGTGCTCACATCCACTGTTGGGTCTCCACAAATGTTCAGCGAGCAGTGGTGAATGTCAGTGGGCTCCTTTTTTTCCGCTTGGAGGAAATCAGTGACACAGCGTTCCTCCATGTCAGCCACCATACTGTCAGACTGCCCCTCTGCTGCCGTCTGTCCCACAGCAACAACATGTAATGGAATACCGGTGGGAAGGTTCAGCCTCTACTTCCATATCAGCACCATCTGCACCTGACATCGTGAGCCAACACAATAAAATAGGAGGCATTCTTTTGGAGCAGCCCTCATAGAATGAGGAATTGAGCTCCAAATCGTTCTGCTTCTCTCTGCAGAGTCACCATAGGTACATCACCTCTTTTAACCTTGGAAGGGTGATATCCTTGCAACATAGCTTTCTCTTTAGCATGGCAGGAGTGTGGAAAATAACTATAAAGATTAGTTAGTGAATAGCACATCTTGTATCTCTGTGGTTTAGGGAAAAAAAAAACAACACCTTTGTAATGGAAACAGAGCTATGTGTAGGGTGGATTTTGGTTCTCCTATGTCCTTCTATATGTTGTCAAAGGAAGAAGAATAAAACCAACCTTCAAGGCACTTAAGTAAGTGCCATTCAAGCTTAAAAAACAAAACAAAACAAAACACTTATTTGCTTACTCTAGGACATTGTAGTGAGTTAAAGAGAAAGTAACTCTAGGCCCAATTATCCACAAGAACATTAAGAATCTGTTTTTACTCAGCAAGGGACCCTCTCTCAGAAACAGCTTCTGTTGGAGGCTTCAGGGCTCCCACACTTAGCATGAGGAGAGAAAAAGCTGCTCACCTGCTGGCTACCTGTTGGTGGAAACTCCGCAACACACTTGCTGAGTTTGTGGGAACCTCATCAACCACAGCCATGCAGACCCAGGTGGGATTCCCCAAAATGTCCCTGTTGTTAGCCCTTCCCCTGCATACCCAGGCACTTTGAGCTACAGACCCTGCTTGGCTACAAGATGTCTTTGATATACCACTTCACCTTCAAAAGTTCTAATAATGGCTCTCCAAAACAGCAATGAAACCAACAAACCTTTGCAATTGGCTGAACTGATGGGAATACTGCACTTCGCTATGCTCCTGGAATTGTTTGGCCTCCCTGCACCTTTCTGTTGAATCCTCCCACCAACATTCCATTCCATTTTGCTGCCATGTGACAGATGGCAGCAGAAGGGCATCTGACAGAATGCCATCTGACATGGAAGTGCCTGTGAAATAAAAGTGTGCCATGGAATTCATTCATGTGGTAAAGTTTGCACCCACTGACACTCACAGACCCTTCCTGAACATCTATGGAGACCAAACAGTGGATGTCAGCACAGTGAAGTGATGGGTGGAGCACTTCAGCAGTGGTGACAGTGACACTGATCAGATCCATTGGTGCAGAATTTTATGAGGGTGGGATGTAGGCTCTTATTTGTTGCTGGCAAAATGCACAGTGGTGCATTTTGCCAGCAATGGTGGTGACTATGTTGAAAAGCAGTGTTGTGCAGCTGAGAATTTGCTCTATCAAATAGTGTTATTGTGCTCTCTATATCTGTTATAATTTCCATGGAAACAAATAGGAAACATTATCTTTTTGGTGGCCTTGCTTTCCATAGGTGTTAGCTTGTGCTGTTTAGAGAACAGGATATATAGCTAGTACTTAGCAATTAGTAAAGAAGGTGGCTGTGGTATGTCTTTGGCTCATCATTTCTCTTGACATTTCTTGCACTGGTGTCCATTATGCTGGCTATGCTACCCCCTTGTTTCTAATACGTCAGGCATAAGTACCTTATTCTGAAACTGGAATTCCTGTATTATTCTATGCCATGTATGATGCCCTACTTACCATGGGTAAACAGTGTTTGAGCCAACTTATGTAGAGGGTTTTTATCTATTCTGCTAATGTTTTTTCTGTCTCACTTGCTAGGCATGTGTATGGCTAGCTGCAGTACCCTCTGAGTTTCCATACTGCTGATCTCAGTGCAGCTAACTGCTTCTCTGATCACTGCTATGCTCCTTGTGTGTCTCTGAGCTTCCCAGTTCATCTGACCTGACAGAACCTGTGCTCTATGAACTGCTGGGTTCGCCCTTTAGTTTTAGCTAGTAAGCAAAAGCACGGACACAGCTGTGAGCTACCTGCTCTCAGTGACCCTGCACAAGCAGAGCAACTGGATGACATAGCCTCAGCTCATCTCTGATGCTCACAAGACAAGCCATGTCAAATCTTAGCTAGTCAACATTTGTCTTGACAAGATTTTTCAAGAATTGGTTTCTGTGAATGACAAAAAACAAAACAAAACAAAAAGTGAACAAACAAACAAACAAAAAACCCAAACCATGCTAAACTTTGGGGTATGCCAGAGCCCAGAAAAATCAGAGGATTATTTATGTCTGTGGTGTCAGTGCTCTTAATATTACTTCCAATTTGGGGCCAAGCATCTCCCTAACCTGCTCTCTGGCACAGCCTCCCTCTTTCTCTCCCCTGTACAAAGCACTTAGAGCCTTCCCACAGGCTCACAGAGTGAATGCAACTCAGTCACAGAATCATAGAATCATAGAATTGTAGAATCATAGAATGGCCTGGGTTGAAAAGGCACAACGATCATTGAGTTTCAACCCCTCTGCTACGTGCAGGGTTGCCAACCACCAGACCAGGCTGCCATAGCTTAATTTAAAAACCGTGACACTGCTTAAGCATTCTTTGAAAATCTGAAAGATCCTCCCTGAAAACAGGGCCTCACCAAGCAAATAATATTTTGTAGGCTGGTCAAGATGAGTGACCGATCTAAAAAGATTACTGTTAAAACTTACATTGCTAACTGAGTAATGAGCCCCCATCTAACCAGACATTTCACACATTCGCTACTAACGTACTATCTGTGTTAAGTGATAACACAGCCTCAGTGAGGGCAGCTTCGGTGCTGTTTGTACATTTAACTTGTACAACTTTTTTTCGGGATGGTGCTTTCCTTGTAATTAAATTTGAAGATAAAACCAGGCATTGGTGAACTCAGTGGCAAATCTCCCACCAGCTTAATTGGCATCAGAATTCTCTGCATGTTTGAAATACTTCCAGCTTTCTAAATCCTTACTTAAAGGCTTATTGCTTGAGTAAGTCTTCTATGGTTATGACCAACGTGGACATTAATAAAGGGTGGTGAAAATCTCAGTTACAAAGAGAAAAACGCTGAAAACTACGAAATCTGTGCACAAATCCAGTTTTATTTCAGTTACCTGAAAGGACTTCAGTAGCTACACAGAACACTTTGGAAACTGGACATCAGCTGTGTTAAGTATGATTAGCCTTATTAAAACCCCAAATCTCTGCCCAATCAGATTTGAAAATCATTGTACGTGAAGCATTTTGCTGCTCCTATTTAAAACGAGATCCAACAAATGAAATTGTAAAAAAAAAAAAAAAAAAGTAAAAAATGCACAAAACTATCAAAATGGCTTAGATCATTAAAACCTAAGAGTTAATAATAAAAAAAAATCTGCTAATCGTATATAGTGTACTACCCATAGTTACAAGTGACTGGAAGCTTACAAGTGTACGTTGTTATTAATGACACTGAGAATATACACACATCTAGGCCTATTAAGTAGTGTCAGACGATGTTTAAAGCCCTATTTCTGATACTCTCAGTGTGCTAACAGAAGCAGAATCAAAAGGAGGCTAGAATCAGAAAACAAACTACTTAATTCTGACTTGGCAGTAGCCCAAGGAAAGGCATCTAACCTCTGAAGTAGTTGATGGCACTAGCTGGCTTAATGTCCCGTGATCACCATTCACTCAGGGAAAATAGGGGGTTGCTGGAAGCTGCCCTAGTGTAGGTCTACACACAAGAAGTATACAAAGAGCCACGTGAGTCTTCTGTCCCTGGTTCAACATTCAGCAGGTCTTGTGCAAATGCGTGCCGGTGCTCCTCAGTTGTTCTCTTGTGGCATTGCCATGGCCTGCAAGTGAAAAGGACAGGTTGCTGTTTTAAGGAAAGAGGCTCTGACTGTCCTTGTCATGGTGTACTAGTTCTCAATACTGAGCAGTATTGAGGGCATTCCACACATTTTATAGAGGATGCTGTGGACATGACCGAAGCAGTCTTGTCATCCATCAGCTCTGAGTGTGACCACGAGCACATCCTTGGCCAAAGAGGCAGCTGAAGGGAGTGGACTCCTCAGGCCTTAGCTCACAGCGGCCTGATGGAAGTGAGCAGTCCAACCTGAACGGCAGGCTGTGGTGAGAAGCTGCCCACCCCAGTAAGACCAGTGGCAACAAGAAATGCTGGTCTGCTTTGGAATTGAAGGCACTGCCAGCTTTCCCTCACTGAGCTTTCGCATCAGAACTTGTGCAGATAGTACCCGGACTGTGTCAACTGTGACTTCCATGGGCAAGGCCATGGTAGCATAACAATATGCTGTTTTAATTATTAGACCTACATAACTTATTTACCTGCAGAATTTACTGCAGAATTAATGAATTAAAATTCCAGCATGGCTAGGAGACTTTAGGGATTTACCTGAGTGTTTTACTTGCAGAAAATGGGAAGCACTGACAGTGCTTTGGTTAGGCAGATTTCCCTAGTAAAAGATTTATACGTGTGCTTCACATCATTCTCTCTGTATTTTTAACTTAAAGCTCTCTGCCTCTGTGAGTCCTTTTGAGATATGGTAAGCAGAAGGAAGCCTGAGTTTCCACCGAGCTTTCCAGAAACCCTCACCCAGGCCAGGAGGCTTTGGTTGCATGAGGTCATTTCAGATGGCTGGGTAGCCCAGCCCAGGCACTGCTTTTCCCCTAGCTGGAATTTCATTTACAGCAACTCATGGAAGAGACCCAGTGACTAAGATTTACCTCTGTCCAGTAAGCCAGAACCAGTTCCACACAAAAGGTATAGGCATTGTCAGTTGGTTATAGATCAAGAGTAGCAAAACAGTCCAAGACTAGCTTTGCTTGTTATCTTACATTCTTCATGTTCAATAATCACTTAAAGCAAAAAGGAAGCAAGCAAATACCGAACTCCCATACTAATTTTATTCAACATTTTTCCACATAATTTTCCCTAGAAATCTGAGTTAAAAGTTTGGGTTTGCTTTCTCAAAGACCTTTCAAAACTGGAAGTATTAAAGTTTGTGTTTCAGCTATCTGGTAAAGTAATCATATGATGTGATAAGTTTCCAATAATTTACATGGTTTTCACTGATTATATTCAACTTTAACAGAATCTTACTGAGCACTGAATTTCTGGCTTCTGTGAAGGGTGAAATTATTCTGTGTCTAAAAGCACACAGTCATTGAACTTCCTACATGGCTGACCAATAAGAATCTATTTTCTCCCCTTGCAAGAGGTTTGGTTTCCCAGTGCACAGAATAGTGCTAGAAGGAGCCCTCACAAGCTCTCCCAGATGTCCTAAGCGTGGTCTCCTAAAGCTGATCCTAAGATTTTTATTCTACCCAAATGCAACCTTGTGTTGTTGCTTAAGAATGCAGGCAACAGCCAACCAACCGACTCCTTCTCAACGCATACTTCTTCCATTTGAAAGTTTCAATTTTGAAGAATTATATTCAATTTATTAAAAAATGTTTCAGTTTGCTGTAAGTTATGAGGCTTAAAATATCTGAGTTGAAACCTGATGCTTTTTTGGGAGAACAGTGTATACAGGAAATGTTACACATGACTTAAACTGGCTAAAGCGATCTGGCCACTTTGCTGTTTTCCATTGACTAGGTTGCATCTACCATCATTTGCTGCCTGAAGGCATGCAGCTAAGGGCCAAATTCTCATTTCTCAGCACAGAACTTATCTCCTGCTGACCAAAGGCTGTTTCACCACTCACACAAATTGGTCAATTGAGTCCACAGGAAAGGGGAAATGGGTCTGTGGGCTGAGCAGCCAAATCCAGTGTCATCACACACGTGTGGTAACTCCTCAGCCTTGGTTTTCCCATTTATAAAATGCGTGGCTGCGTTACTCTGCTCTCTTACAAAGCAGGGATCTGCACATCTGAGTGGTGCTTGGAACCAGGCTTTATGCTGATACCAGGCATGGGTATCCCAGAAGCTCCTGCCTGAGCTGGGCAGGCCCCACGTCACTGCTCCCATGTGCAGGGGCAAAAGTGCAGCCCTCAGCCCCAGCCCTGTGCTCAGAGCTGAGGGCTGCTGGGGAGTGTGCAGCCTCCTACTTACACAGTGAGTCCTTTCTCCAAACTGGCTGTAGAAGGTCATCTTGACTTTGTGCTTGTGCCCGGTCCTCTGGTCAAAGGTGTTGCAGCTGTCAAAGGGCGGGCTGTACAAATGCAGGCTGACAGCAGTCTCTGTGTGGCTGATGTTCTCCACACGGTGCAGGCCAATGGAGTCTACACGAGTTGGGGCACGAAACAAGAAGTTGAGTTAAGTGGCAGATTTATGGAGATCTCAAATGTCTGGGGAAAAAAAAAGTCATCTACACTTAAACTAGTGAGCAAGCCAGTTAGGCATTCCTGCACTTTTAAGGGCAGTGCATAACTTGGTGCGGGGAATCTGACTGGTGATCTCCAGCACAGGTTCCTAAATACTTCAAATCACCTTACAGTCTTCCACGCCTCCTATAATGCTGGATTATCTGCTGCATGCTGAGGGCCAATAGGAACCCAGAAAAGCCTGAGGACAGCCGTGCTGTCACTTATTTTCAAGCTATCATTTCTAAAGGAGCTCAAGGTAATTTGCTTTCCTCAGAGATGCTGTTCGAGATGCCCTAGAAGCAGGAAAGTTTGTGTTTCTTAAAAACATCAACATGTTCTACAGGGAGGAAGTTTTTGTACTTCTAATCCTTAGCCCAGTTAACAAGGATGTCAGTCATGTTAGCAGTCAGCTACTTGTATCTGGGGCAGAGACATAGTTATCTCCTGTTGGAGGCATCTGTTTACTAATTAATCTTTCCAATGTGTTAGTTCGGAGCACAACAGCCTTCTCATTTGTCTGATCTTTTGAATAAGGTGACAAATTACTAGTGACTGGCACACTTCCAACCTTAGCTGAATAGAAAGCATAATTGAACTTGTAATAAAACAAGGCACTGTCTGTCTTGTGGCTACTAACAGAGTAATGGTGCCTGCTGGAGCAATGGAGTAGAAATCAAGCAGTCACATGAAAATGGAAGGTATGAAGAATCACATCCACCCCAAAAAAACCATTTCCATTCTACAATAAATTTGAGTTTTTGAGTTATGACCTTGTATTCAAATTCATGACCCTGCCGTAGAAACAATTCAGGCTTTTGTACTTGCACTAATTTGTTATATAACACCTACACTGGTATTGCACAATGTTGGCATATTACTCTGTGAATCCTATGGACACTTTAAACTTTGGCACATTGGAAGTGTAAGCCCCAGGTGTCATTACCGTAGTTTATTTAGATAGAGGATATGGTGTCCTAATCCTATGCTCACGTAACAGAAGACTCAAAAGAACTCAACTGAGTGGATTTTAACCTCAAAAGTAAAGTACAACAGTAGCCAAGAAGCATGCAGTAGAAACATGAAGCACATTGTTGAAGTAGTTAAGGTAATCAACACACCGCCAGTGTTTTCCTTCTACTTGTTTTTTTATCTATCTGCATGATTATTCATTTATTTCTCAAGCAAACAGTCAGCCAGGAAACATGTCAGAGGTCCAAACTGCCCCAGAGAAGCAAATATCAGATTTGTTTGTTTTAAATAATGGAGAAAGTTTGGATTAGTTGCAGATGGAGTATAATTGCTTGCAAGGGAAATAATTGCATAGTGAGGAAGATCTACACACGAGAACCCCTTGGCAGTGGTGTGGGAGCAACCCTTCCACCAGCAGACATGTCAAGCTCCTGTCTGCATTTCCTGCCCTGTGGATTTTGTGCTTTCAGTTAACACAGCATTCCTTCAACTAAGGGCCGCAGAGCCCTGCTCCTGCTTCCTCCATCCTTAACCCACAACTCAATATGAGGCTCTGCTGAGGAGCTCCAGGCCTCAGACCCACCAAGGGTGTGCTCCAGTTTCTAAGCCATCACACAGAAGGCAGATGCCCCCCTTCTCCAGGGCTTTGCCGCTATTCAGCAGTACTCACTGCTCTTCACAGTGTATAATGTCTTTCACAGGATCAGACCATGATAACCAGCTGGTGACTTCCAGATGGCATCCAGCACAGCACAGTGATAACTACGGGTACGCACAGTGGCACAGCTTTAGGTATCCAGGCAACCATACTGCTGGAGACTTGCTTTTCTATCCCAGCGCCTGTGAGATGAGGCAATCGTTTTGTAAACTGAAATGCTCAAGTCTGCCCAGCTGTGCTGACGCTGCACTTCAGCACTACGGTCTCCAGATGGTTTGGACAACAAACCTGGGGATCAGGGCCTTTGCTTCTGCCTGCTCCATGTACTCCATTGACAGCTTTTGTATTTTTTGCCCTAAGATTTCCACTGCTGACCAAAAGGATTACTTCTTTGGAAAAAAAATAAAAATATTAAGATGATTAAACTGTCAAAACTTTCGTTCCCTTATTTCTCATGAAAGCTCTAAGTTTGTAAGCAATTCCAAATATTTATTTGGGACATAGTGCTGACTGGAGTAGAGGAGCTATCAAGCACATTTAACCATCAAGCCATTGTTGCAATGACTTATGAGCGAGTTGAAGGAGTATTTTGTTGTTTTACTGAAGGTAAATGTGCAGTGTGTGCAGAATCTAAAGATCCCTGTTCTTCAACAATCATGCAAAATACCATTAGCATCCTACTGTTAGATGCAGGAGACTATTTAGAGAGCGCACAAACTCTTTTATTAGAAATGGGACTCAAGAATAAGTAGTTGTCAAACAATTAGAAGAGCTTACCATTAATATAGGCACATTGATTTTCTCTCAAAACTCGCTCTGATTTCTTAGTCATTTCACCATTCCCTTTTTTCTCAGGCCATTCAAACAGAGTCTCCTTTAGATTTCCCTGGAGAATCTTCATAAAGCAGTGTGAATCAGTGTGGTCATGGATGCTGCTATATATGTGAAAAGAATAACCAAACTCAGAGGGATATGCATATTTAAGTACTGCAAGCTGAACAGATGGCACAGCATATAGTATCTGGATGTAGCCCTAGAATTATATGCAATTGCACGTGGGTCATGCACAATAATCTTAGGGAAAGAGAAAAATAAACAACAACAACACAAGGACATCGGGAGGCACTAGGATTTGCCTACTTAAAAACAACAGGTTGGAATCATACTGGGTTAACATGTAGCAAGATTCAAGGAAAAGTCAGATATTGGTCAACACGTGACCTCGCCAGGGAAAAACACAAACGAAGTCTGAGAAGGACAGAAAAAAACCTCTTCAGAACAGCAACTCCTGTGGGCCAAGAAACAGAACAATGCTTTCCACAGTGATCTCCAGCCAGAAGCCAGTATAAACTTGCAAATACATCTGATATTTGCAGATCCACCACATTCCCTCCCAAAACATGAGATAAAGGAGTGACTTCCACTTAATTTCTACGGATTCTTTGCTGTTGGGGTGCACAGGCATTTGGTGAATAAAGAAAACAGTGTGCTTCTCACTCTGATAAGTACAGCCAGCCATAGTAACCCGTTAATTTCACTGGTATGGCAAAAATGAACAAAAACAGCAGGATTTGGCACAATCTGTGTGTTTGCTTGGTCTGTCTCCTTGCTCAGAACTGTGCTCTACTTGCTACAATTGGAGATTCGTGGGCTAGATCTTGTTTGGTTTTGATTAATTTTTTTTTTGTAAATAGAGGACTAACTGTTACAGCAGCCAGCAGACCGGGACAAAGGGAGAGCTCTCCATTCACTGGGCTGGTGGAGGAAAGGGGAGTTTGGCCCTCTCTGAAGCACAGCCCTATTGAGTTTCAATCAAAAACTTGGTATTTGTACATTACTGTTTTCAATAAACAAGCTTCTTCAAATGTTTTATTTCTTCAGTGAACAAATTAGCTTCCCAACAAAATGAGACGTCAAGAAGGCAGAGCTTACTTCGGGCAGAGAGCACTTCACAGAGAACACACTGTCACGGTCCTTCCACAAGCCATGAGAACAATCTGATCCTCCTCATGCAGGAAGCAGAAATCTGCTTGTGGCCTCTGTCTGGCTGTAGTAAATGCTCATTCAACTCAAACAGAGTTGGACATAAATCACAGTCCTTGTGAGAACAGCCCAGAAGGAGCAGAGGTGGTGGACTTGATTCTTACATCTCTCTGGGTATAACTTCAAGGCATCCAGTAGAGAATACCGTAAAAGTTCACTATGCGTGCTCAATTAAAACAAACAAAAACCTCATCCTCACAGCTCCCCAGGTTTTGTACTTATATAGAAGGCCAAGCAGCCAAAACCTGCAAGTCTTGTTATTTCACGTTGTGTTTCGGCCAACGTTTTGTGAAGGACCCTCCATGGGACAAGTCCTCCCCTCATGTTTGTAGGACCACACAGCTCACAGGGAGGAGGTGGGATGTCTGAACCCACGGATCAGAGTTCTCACCCAGATGTACTTTCATTGCCATGTGGCAGAGACTAGATTGAAGCAACACAAGAGAGCTTAAACTGGACCAAGTCCTGCTTTGGCAGCAAAGTGAGGCAGACCTCTCAGAACCAGTGGGGTCCATCCAACCTGCCCTACCCACTGCAGTGCTGGGATTAAAAACAACCTCAGACAGAAGGGGAGCTTAATTTGGCAAGAGTATTTATTCTAAATGCTCTAAAAACATCCATGAGGTACAGCCATGCAAAAACTAAATAAACAACCAAGTATTCAGGACTGCTATCCAAAATGAATAATGACAAGTTCTGTACTGCTTAGTTTCCAGACATTTTCTAATAGCTCGTGTAGGGCTGATTATTTTCTTCCTCTCGTTTAACCATGAAAGATACAGTAGCTTTATATCTGTATGCTAAAGCCATAATCTTTGAATACGAACCTGCCATGTCCTTCACCCCAGCACAAGATCATCAAGTTGAACTTTCCATTTCCATTGTCCACAAGATTTCTTGTGTATCTGCAATATAAAGTGTTTGCTTTTCTAACTGTACTGATATGCTCATAAAAGACAAAATTATATAAACATTGCTATAAAAGAAAGCTGCAACATAAAAACCTGGTTATTGAAAGCAAAGCTCTTCTTGGAAAAAGTAAAGTTGAACTTTTAAGCTATTTTTGTGAAAGCACTTTTTCCTCAGAAGGTAAAAGCTGGACATAGTTAATGTTTGACAGTCATATTGCTTTTGAATTATATAGATGGATCAGAGTTTGGGAACTGTGAGTCCAAGACTACAGTGGTAGATGGGATCAAATCAAAATAGTTATTGAATGAAGTCACTCCAGCAGCTGGCTTATAATTAGAAACAGAAGACTGCTATGAAATAAGAAAAATACATGGTAACATTATTCTACAGCTATGTTTTGGATATTCTTGGCTCTTTCTCGTTACATAACATTCATGTGTACTAAGTCAAAGAAGAAAAGAAGGGAAAAGGAAAA
>PPHD01019166.1:0-14224 GCA_002909625.1 Bambusicola thoracicus | reverse complement strand
CTTTAAACTAGATGCAGTGTTAGATTAAAAACTATAAACCTGTTTAATTGTTTGGCATTATGCAAGGAGGTCTTTGTTTAATTAGAAGGTATTTGGCAACTTGCTAGATTGTAAAATGTTTGACAATATAGCAGTCAGGCCCTTGAAGCACTAATGGCAACTTAGGACTTGTGCACATTGTACATTTTGTGCCACTTGTAGAGTATGTGCTTTATAATGGAATCATCATGAAGTGGATTTAATGGGTAGGGAAGATGATGGGCGAGGAATGAAATTATTTTGCAAAATAGCCACTGCACAGACAAAGACAGTGAAGGGTTTCTTGGATTTGCCTCCTAGCCAGTGCAAGCAAGGAACTGTGGTCCCCACATCAGAAACTGTACTGTCTGGGCTGAGTGATGGACAAGCACACGCTGATGCTGAGTCCATCCCACCAGTGCCTCTTTATGGACCTCCAGATATTGGTAATCTCAGATCTTTTTCCTAAGCCCAGTGCTAAGTGCTACTTATCAGACTTCAGTATATGACTCAAACCATCTCTCTTAAATCGAGATTTAAACTGCTGACAGTCACATCTGGTTGTGGAGGCAGTCAGATTAAGACAAAATGCTACTTCAATAGTGCATTAGAATTTGTGTGACAGTCTGTTACAGTCAAGGTACTACAGACATGTACGGCATGAAGCACACTCAGATAAACGAGACTGAGCCATTCATACAAAGATATTTCTGCTCATATCATCATGTTTCTAAAACTGAATATTCAGTGGGTACCAACACAGCTCTATGGCTTTTCAGAAGGGTAAGCTGGCTTTGTTATCTTGAACTTGTTGATAGAAAAATAAACAGATGACAACTGAGTAATTTCACTGATTGGAAATGTCAAGGGAGCAGGTCCTTTGGGGTTATATCAGGTAACCCTGCTTCCAGCCAGAGCAGCTTTTTCCTGTGTTTTTTTCTGGCCCTTCTGATTTTGTTCAAGCAACGATAGAAAATAGTAATAAAGGAACATACAGGGCTGCTCAAAAACTTCAGTGCACAGTTTTGTGTTAGAAATAGGCAGATTTCAGTCCCGCTTGGCTCAGCAAAGCATTCTGATACTAACAACTACATTTTTGGCATGAGAGGAGTAACAACTAATCATTTTGATTTCTTTCTTTTTGTTCTTCAAATGCGAAAATGTTATGCGTCAGTGATAATGTTCAGATTTGCTGTTTAAGCATGTATGGTAATAACTGATGTTATGTATATCAGTGCATACCTCTTTTCATACTTAACACTGTGCTTCAGCACTGAACAGAATATATTATTTGAAAGTTGATTCTAAGTAAAGACATTTAAAAATATTGGAATTCTTTACAGACTGGAAAATTTTGGATGTTCAGCTCATTTTCAGTGAGAACACAATTAAGAAAAACTTCCTAATCCTTCAAAATGTAAACATTAGATTTAATTCATTCTTATTTTATTTGATATCATGTCATTGGTTAATTATTTTTGTTCTTATTCCCAGACACCGTTCTCTTTTCACTCAGTAAGCTGATAACTCAGGATCACTGATTTGTACTCCTGCCATAGGTTACCCCTTGTGCAAGTTGCTCAAGTTCTCTATGCTTTAGTTCTCAATCGGGAAAATCATAAAGTGTGCTATAGAGTTAAATTAAACCTTGAGAGACTACCAACCACATCTTCCTCCATCCTGCTTTTAAACATCTATGGTGCCAGAGATTCGGAACGCTTCCCGGGAAATCTATCCCTGTGTTTTTTTCCTTCTCCTTGAAAAGATTTTCCTCCTGCCTAACCCAAACCACCGCTACTGCAATTTAAGCCCTTCTCTCCTTGCCTTATCCCCAGTGGATATAGAGAGGAATTCATCACCTCCCTCTTTGTGGCAATCTTCAACATATTTGAAGACTGTTATCACAACTGTCTCACAGTTGTCTTTCCTCTAGACTAAACAATCCAAGTTCTGTCAATCTTTTTCACAGAAATTATATTTTCAGTCTTTCTCATCATCTTTGTCCTTTTCTGCTGGATTCTCTTTTATGTAGCCACCTTCACACTGATTTCCTTCTGTCAATTTCTGATCGCAGTGGTGCAGCTGGGATGACTTTTCTCCAGGCACATGTGTACCAGCTGGCACAATTCAGACTTGCTGTGGTTTGGCACTGCTATAATAACCTGAGTAAATAACAACAGCACACCATGAACCAGATCACTAGAAGTTACTCACACTTCAGCTCAGCCATGCACAACAGATTCTACATTGAAATATGGAAAAAATATGTAACAATAGCCAGTTCAAGACTAAAACCTCTTCCTTTTTTTCCCTTTTTTTCTCTGCTTTTCTTTGTGCTTGTTATTTTTATTATTATTATTATTATTTCCTTTTTGAAGAAGAATTATAATCTAAAAAATGTTTGACTGAGGTCTACAAGCAGAACATCACTGAAATGTAGGAAATTTCTCAGGAAGTCACTTGTTTTTGGAAAATATCAGGGACATATTTTTCCTTTCAATTCAAAATAGTGTTTTCTATTTCATTTAAATCAACAGCTCACAAGTCTAAAATTACCGGGGATAATAGGAGGTCTGGCTAGTCTTCAGTTTGCTGCATCTTATTTCCACCTAGATTATTAGCAACACAAAACTCCAAACTACTCGGATCTAGTATCGTAAGCAACAGATTTCACTACAGCTATTTTATCCCCAAATAGACTTTCCACGAAGTGGCAGATGTAAGATGCTGACTAAAATGGTGCACAAGAATACAAGACGTCTATTATTTAAAACTGGGCTGCTTTTTCAAGTCGTGCAGATCTTTGAATAACGGGAAGATAATTATTTCAGCACAAGTCTTAGTACGGAGATTTGGAGAAAAGAGGTAAATATTTATTCCTACACTCAATTCTTGGAAAGTTCTCTTGGCTATAAATTGCTCCAGACTTGTAAATTCCTCTCTGAAAGCTAGTCACAGCTGTATCTCAGTTAGGTTCAAAGTGTGCTTTTGTTTAGGATAAGCTACGCATGCTTCAGAGATCTGACTCTTTCCCAAAGAGCTTCCATTTGCAAAACTGGACTAGAAGTGTCCCAACACTTACACTGAAAACAGTAGAACAACACTTCCACTTGCTGGCCCTGATCAGAAATAGGAAACACAATATGAAGAAAACTGAACTGCTACTGCATATGAAAAAAGTATGTTTTTTGGAAACGTGGAGTTATGGGCAATGTCTCCCAGTGGACTGGTCTTAGTCAAACCCAAGTGCCTAGAATCCATTTAGGAAACATTCAGTGTAAGTCTGTCATTGTGCAAGAAGTTATGCATAGAAGGGTCTCTGTGACAACCTCTGCAGGATGTGCTACAGTGAGCTTATGGATGGTTGACACCTTTTGCTGCTACGTCCATCCAGGTTTTGGACACTCAAACACAAACTGGGCAGCCACAAAATAAGCAGCCCCTCACCTAGACATTCTGCATTTCTGGATGTAAATGGCAACCACAATGATAACAAGCTGACTATATACCTGAGATGGCATAGAAATTGATCTTCCTTCTAGGGACCTGCTTTTGGAGATCATCCTTGACGAGCCTTCTCATAACAGCCATAAGGTTAGAGAAGAAAATGTGAGAATTCATATTATTATCATCAATGCACAGCATTCACAAGGACTTGGGAATTTTTACACACACCACCCTCTTTGTGAGCAAAAAGCACATAAAAAGATTGTAATCCCAAGGTGCTTGTTATCTAGTTCGCAAAAAAAAAAAAAAAAAAAAAAAAAAAAGCCTATTGCTGCAACCACAGAGGAGGGTTATAAGACAGAGGTGGTTTGTTTTGCAATCAAATTCCAGTGCTGGGAAATATTGCACCTGTTAATGTAGAACAAAATAGTTTATCTACAGAGTTTTGGCCTTCAGTTCAGACACCTTCAGCTCTCGTTTGTATTCCATTATTGGTGACCTGGGCCTAGGCTCTTTATCAAAGAGGCTCAGTTCAGCCAAGTGCCAGACAAGGAGCGCAATCTTTCCCTGGCATCTTCTGTCAATTCAGCCCTTATTCTTTGGACCACCCTTCCCCTCCACCCAGAGGGGCATCTGAAAAGCACAGTGAAGCAATTCAGCTGAAGTCAAGAGGAGTAAGCTAATCTTCTACTGTCCATCCATCCCAACGTCTGAGGAGACCTTCTCATCCTCTCAGCTCCTAAAGGGTTTCTGGTAATCAGCAGGACCTTGCACTTTTCCTCCTGGCGTCAGCAACTTTCCCCTTTTATCACATTTGCTGCTGACTCCTTCCAGTCTGCTGCTCCTTGCAGCTGTTTGCCAAAACCAATATTCTCACAGCTGCCAGAGGCAGCTTAGACTGGCACATCATAAAAGGCAGCAAGGGCCACATTTCCAGATTAAAATAAAACCCAGCCACTTCAGCACCTTCTGACAATGTGTTTGACATGCCTGTGTTGTAACCTCGCTTGTTGGCTCTAACAGGACACAGACATGACCATGACAGCTCACATGGGCATCTTGTCCCTCTGCATATGACCACCAGGAGTGGTTTGTAGGATGGCACAGTGCTACCCTATCCTACTCCTCTCTCACACCTGTCTTCTTTCCTTGAGATTACAGAAAACTATGGCTGAATACCAGACTGACTCTGCTGCCTTTTGTAGAGCTTACATCCTAGCCTTGCCATGATTATGTGGATCTACTGTTAACTAATTTATTGCTGTTTTTTTGTAATACAGCTTGTTTTGGATGGAAGGTATCCTCTGTGTCCATACCCAACTAGTACATATTCCCAGCCAGCACTAAATACCTATTCTCTGAGAAAAAAAAAATGATGAAACTGGCACAGCAGCCTGCAATTCCAAAAGACAGGAATTCCTAACCCAGGTGGTCCTTTCCCATTCTGAGTTCCAAAGAAAACTTTGGCTCGCAAACAGTGTCTAACAGGAAAGAAATTCAGTACAAAACAAAAAGAGCAGGCCCTGGGCAGAACAGGATAAACAGCGTCTGAACCTTGTGCTTTGGGTAGGAAATGTACTCCTATGCTTTGAAGGAGAAAGACTGCTTCACACTTTTATCTAAGTCAGTTGGTAAAGTCTTTTGAAATTCTCTGGGGAAAGGTCCTAGGGCATACATTTATGGGTCACTGAGGGTGAAAGCAATCAGTATTTAGTGAAAACTCACTGAAGGACACAATCTCCCACAGGTTCCTACTTAGCACGCTAATAAAATGGAGGCATGTGGTGCAGTACACTAACTCCTTTGATGGATCAACAGTGATCTAGGGGTATGTATTCATCTGTTTCTATTTGCCACCATGAAGCATTTACAGTTACTGGAGGTAAGTGTCAACTGTGTTACTATTTTCCTGTATTCCTACCTTACTACTCTTTGGCATGCTACAAATTGTGGTGGATGATCTGCCTATGTAGAAATTCAAGGTCAGGCTGGACCAGGTTCTGAGCAACCTGACAAATCTGTAGGTGTCCCTGTTCATTTCAGTTGAGTTTGGTTCCAACTCAAACGATTCTATGATTCTATTCCACGAAGTAGGTCTACAAGCTCACAAGTCACATTACTTTCCCTCACACTACTTCTCAGCCCCCATGCTCAGGAAAAGTCTTAGAAAGCTTTAGATAGAGATTAGTTCACAGAATCTGTGAAACCTTACAGCCACCAGGAAACACTGTTCAGCCTGTAGACTATTACCATTAAGAGTGTGGCAATGGTACTGTTGATGGTAGTTTTTTTCCCATCACAATATTCACCAAGCTGTTGCTGATGACTTTGCCAAATACTCAGTATTTGAACTGAAGTCATTTCCTCTCCATAGTCCTAATGAGTTTTTACTTTCAAAATAAAGCCTGAAAGTTGGCCAAAAATTTGGCTTTTGGTGTAGCCTTTTGTTGTCATATGGAAATTCCTGGATATTTGATCAAAGGAAATTAGGATGAAAATAGACCTGCAGCTGGAACCTGGTGGTTTTTTTGTTAGGTTTTGGGTTGTTTGGTTGTTGTGTGGGTTTTGTTTTTTTTTTTTTTAACATAGCAATTTCAGGGTCAAATTTTAGGAAAAACTGTCAGAACACTCAGAAAGAGTGATCATGCATTGGAACAGACTGCCCATGGAAGCAATAGAGTCACCATCCCTGAAGGTGTTCAAGAAAAGGGTACATGGCTTAGTGGGCATGGTGGTGATAGGCTGGTGTTTGGACTAGATGATCTTAAAGGTCTTTTCCAACCTTCATAATTCTATGATTCTACGAATGTTCAGATATTATATTTATGGATTTTTCTATCAGCTAATGTTAGTGGATCTAACCAAGAACTTTTTTAAGTCTCTCTCTCACTCTGCCACTCCTTGGTCCTCTTTTTATGGGAAAAATCTTTGGGCATAAAGAACTGTTCTCTGTCATTTCAAGAGGTGGAAAACAAATCTTGTGCTGGGTAGATGATCCATACTATCATCTTTATAAGCTGATAGTGAGAATGATGCAAGTATTTTCATGCAGTTTAAACAGTGCATATATATTGTGAGATACCTCTTCCTTCCTCACAGATATCCAAATTCTTCAACTTTTAACATACAGTTACAGAATCAATGAGATGACTGTCTCTAGACATATCTGGGTCTCCACACTGAGCATAGAAGGAGCTCAAACACTTAGATTGGATGTCTAGATTTTACATGGCTGAAGTCAGTACCAATGTGAAAGAAAAGGCCTTTATAAATCTTGGCTATGGAGGGTGATTATATGGCTCTCAGTATGGCTCATAATGGCTCAGTAATATGGCTTTCACTTGTATGTTTCAATAGCAGACTCTCTACTGGTTTTTTTTTATTTATTGAACTCATTTCTTAATTTGTGTGGAAAAAAAAATCTCCATGAGAAGGCAGGACATCATCTCATTCAAAAGTCTTCCCTGGGAAAGTGTTGATTTTTAAAGGATTTTTTTTTTTTTTTGGCCAGGAAAATGAAGACAAATTATTTCCCACCAACGCTATGCTATATATTGGCTATTGCATTCCCAAGGAATCTGGTGTTCTGAGTTTGTTCTGACCTTGTCTTCTCTTCAGCCGAGCGTTATCTCCACAGAAATATTTGGAGGGAGGAGTCTTTTCTAACATTAGTTGCTCAGAAGGTAAGCAGTAAGTCAAATGGCATGTCTGGGTTCATTATGTAGTCAACACAAAGAATAAAGTATCTCCAAACATGCAGTGATCTGTCTTACTTGAAATGCAGCATCTAGGATGAGATAACATTCACTCTAGATGGGCCCATCCCTCTCTTTTATTCACTTTTGAAGACAACTTTTGGGCAACTACAGTTTCAGGAGACAAAGCTGAACTTCCTGTGTCTGAAATGTCCCAGTGTCTCCAGATACTCCTAACATTTAGTCAAGAATTAATTGAAACATGATAACACTTCCAATTTAATTGGGGGAAAAACTGGTATTCTTTTCTGCTCTGACATGGGATAAAATGAGAATTTCCCATGAGTCAGATTTTTTTCCCATCCATTGCTATTTTTAATGCTGTGATGCTGTATGTGTAGTTGTACAAGAAAGAAAGCTTGCCAAAAATATCAGCTCTTCCTTACCAGCACGACAGATACAATATATGCAATACAGATGGAAGGCAGCATAGCACAGACACTTTTATAGCATGAAGATTCTCAGCACTGTCAAAAGCAGAGTGTAAAAACAATAGGCTTGACTTTCCTCCCATCTGTCCTCGTGTAAATCAGATATAAATCCATGAGAGCTGTGCCTCCATAAAACCAAGAAGCGAGAAGAACTAAGAACTGGACCCATCTCACCTTCTAATCCTTGCAATAATTCAGGTTAACACCATGTTACAGATCTACTTTTACAAAAGGCAAGAGGAGAACTGGGCTTAAGTTTTATGTGGAAACTGAAGCTTTTCATAAATTCCTGTCCTCCCCTTTTCGTACACTTACAGCTTCTGAAACTTAGCAAATCTAAGTAACAAAACTAGATTCTCTTTCAGGAAATGCTGTACCATATTCACAGCAAAACGTGTAATCTAACCTGCTGTTCAGGTTCCTCCCCAACTTCTGTTTCTGCTTCTCCCCCGAAGCTACAGAAATATACTCCTGATCCTCAGCCTGCTGTGTTTCTTAACCTCCCAGAGGTAACATGGCAATGATACAGAAGCAATGCAAGAAGAGATGGCCGACAAGGGGAGGGATAGACGTCTATAAAACCATGATGGATCTTCAGAAAATGAAAACAGAGCAATTGTTTACTTTCTTCTAATATAAGAACAGGAAAGTAGGAAACACTGAAAAACCGAAGATAAAGGCAGGGGCGTGAGGTGGGATTAGTTCTTCACAGAGCATGAAGTTAAGCTGTGGAAATGCTTGCCATGGAAGATTATGGAAAATAAAGCTGTTCAAGAGCTTAAAAAGTTTTGGGAAAACCATAACAAAAACATCTGTCAAGGAATGTTAATCACACAAGCACAGGAACACTCCTGAACCACACTATGCTAAAGCCAGAGGGATATTGCATGAAAATACCTCTACATCTGCTCTCAGGTCCATTATCCTTCACATCCAGTATTGGCTGGCTTTGGAAAAAGGGGTGGACCTTTGGCCTGCCTGTTTTTATGTCAATGCATGGGATGAGACCCGCTGGGGCAATGTCTGCATCTCTTGATCTGGGAATGGGTACGACTACAGAATTCATATGTTCTTCCAAAAATTATTCTTGTGTTCATCCCCAGATGTCTGGCACTATATGTTGCCTACCCAGCAAGCCAGCGGTAGAAGACCTGGCCTTGCCTCAGGTTCACATGGTAGCTTCCTTCCATCTTTCTTGATCCTGTCAGTGCCACATCCTGTTTTCAGCTGCACAGTGACTCAAAAATCCCTTCTGACAACCCTTCAAGGCTGTGGTCCAGATCCCCAGCATTTAATAATCATGCTTTCCAAATTGTGGATAAAGAAAGAACAAAGTGAAATCTGCTCTCTGAGTGCAGCTGCGCATATAATAGAGGGTTTTACAACCTAACCCCAAGTGGGGCATTGCAAACCCTGGTTGACTCAACAAGCCAGAAGATATTCTGGAGAGAGTACAGTTCTGGTATACAACCCATCTGGATCAACACAGAAGGAAACAAGGCAGATGAGAAGAAATATGTGGGACATGCTTAGAGGATGAAGGCATTAAAATGGACCATAACAGGACTGCGGCAAATTTCCCAGTAATACAGCATCATGAAAATGAAATCCTTCTTGAAAGAGAGTAGAGCACAGGATTGGTTTGCTAAGGGTATATGCATGCTGGGGAGAGGGCCAGATGAGTGACTTTGCAATGCCTGAAATCAGACATCTGTTAAGTATTGTACATGACAAACTCTTTGCAGGGTTCAGGAGGTCACTAGAAATGGTTCAACATAATAAATTTAATGAGACAATAAAAATAATTAGAAATGGCTTGGCTTGTAAGAGTTTGGATCTCAACTTCCGCACAGTTCAGGCTGTTTGAATGGAAGGTTTTTGGCTTGGCTACTTTCAGAGGCAGAAGTGAGGAAGGAAATTAAAACCCACATCTATTCTCTGCCTTTTACATGGTTGGGTGTGTTCTCAGGGCACTCATTAGTCTGTTCTCATTTCTCTTTTTTTATGAGGCAGATCCTGAATTTGTACAAGAGCTATGAGTTCCTAGGGTTTGAATCTGTTCAGAGTATGAAATATTAAGATTCTGTGACACTAGTCTTCAGCACTGCAAGCTCATTTCAATATGCTGATGTGTATTGCTTGAAGACTTCTTCCTGCAGTGTTAGTTCAGATTACCTGAAGGTAATTCCAGTACCCATATCTTTTCCCTGGGACAAACATTCTGGCCACGAGATCATTACCACTGCTTTATCTTTTAACAAGAGGCAGCCCTCTTTGGGAATCTGTGTGGAAAGATATAAATTGGATCCTGAATGGAAATTTGTCTTTACATCATACTGGTCTCCTACTGTAGAAGAATCTGCTTGGAGAGAGGTAGAAATGTAGTTTTGGTGGAATGGTCTCTACAGGAATCCAGAGGGATCTGTGCCACCTGTCATAGACAGAAGACACAAGTGTTTACTCTGGAGGCTTGAATTATGCTGTGTAAAGAAGTTGGCAATTTCAGTGCAGCTGAAATGATAAGTTCTATGTGTCTAAGTTATATACACTAGACATTGCCCTACTTCAATACTTTTATAACATTGTATAGTAAATTAAATAAACACTGAGTGATTCAGTAAAGTAGCCACTTCTTGGAAATCAAAGTGACACATGATGCAGCAAATTACGCCATTTCTGAGATCCATGAGGACCAAGGACAGCAAAGGAAGAGCTGCACTGTCTTCAGGCTGGCAGGAAAGTTGTGCTAGGCCCCATCCTTGCAGATAGCCCACGTGTGAGAATTGCTTCAGAGCAGGATACGACTTCAGAAGCCCAAGCCAATGTTCTGAAGATTTAAAGCTATGTACCACCTGTCTTGAGCAGGGGAACTGCTATATCGTTGAGTGGAGCACTTTTTCTCATGCGTGGCACATATGTTTATTTTGTCACATCATTTGTAAATCTCCAGTAACAGCACAAGATTTTTATCTCCAACCATTTTTTTTCATGTTGGGTTTTCGACAAGGTAAATGAGAAAACGATCTCTCTCGGCTGAGTTACAGAGCATAACTTCAAGGGCATTCTTTCATTTCCAACCTTCTGTTGCTCTTGACATAAATCTTGGGAGCTGCACTACTTAAAAAGCAGCAGGACACTCCAGTCAACATTTCCTATTCTTTTCTTTCAAAATATTCTTGTTTTCATTATAAGGTACTCTCAGAAAGGGAAGGTTTTCTTAATTATTTTTTTCTGCAGTGCTTCATATATGAGGAGATCAAGAGCAAAACCCGAGTCAGGAAAAATCTGTAGCCCCTAAAAGTGATCCATTGAGTTGTGCTACATTTTGCATGTGTGTGTGTTTAACCTCCTTGTTGCTACGGGATTTTTTGTTACTCTTTCTTTCCCCTCTTCCAAATGGTGATGGAGTTTTAAGATTCCAAGGCTAAGATATTTTAAACTTCAATATTAACTGTATGTTTCCTCTGGGATATCCTAGGTAAACTAAATGCTGATATTCTTGGCATACTCTGCTAAGATTTCATTGCTATCAACATTTTCTGTGTCTCAAGTCACATGGCAGCAAAGTTCCTCTTGAAAGTTCAACAAAACCCATATTAAGAAAAATATATTCTTCCCTCATCTTAAGCCATTATAAATTATGCTTTAGGTATGTGGAAAATCAGGGCAATTACTATGATGTGTTTATCTGTATACAAGAGCCAAACATGAGAAAATATGGCCCAGGACTCTGGGGACCATAGCGTGAGTGAGAAACAAAATACAGAAGAAACATCCCTTTTAATTAAATATTTTAGTGTATACACAGATAGGCTTACGTGTATGAATATATACACATACAGCCAAAATATGACTGAAAATTATCAAAATGAAAGCCCTGTAGAAAGGGTTTGACAGAAAGAACTGCCATCTCAGTTTTTATTATGTACCCAGGCTGCATTAAATGCAGCTGCAATACCAGACTACAAAAAGCAGTTTTGAATGTAGTGCCTATTTTGTGCGCATGCATACTCACATAAATGTCAGGAAATGTGTACATGAATTTCTGTCTTGTTCTGAGAAGACCTACCTACCTTTCAGTAAGATGTCTTACAGGCTTTCACAATTGTCATCACTAAGTTTTGCAGGGCCTTTGTGATTTTTGCAGCTAACACTTGGATTGCTGTTTTTGATAGGTTTTATGGTACCATATGCTACCATGCCATGCACCAAAATAAAGGTGTAACTACCAACAAGCACTCACGTGCAAGTGGCATTCAGGATTCAGAAAGGGAAAGAAGGAAACCCAGTGACGACTTCTGTTGTGAACTGCCTGTGGGAGGCAAGACTGGTGGCTGAATGCAGATATAAACTGTTCTCAGGTGGGAATTCTCATTCCTTTTAGAGTGTTTGAATCCTTCAATAAGAACATTTCACAGGGATGATATTGTTTAAAAGTAATTAGATTAAAACAACAATACAACAAACACAACTAAGTAAAACATCTTAATAGGAAAATATAGCTAATTGATGGAAATATATTTGACTATGTAAACCTTCCACCTTGGAACAGATTTTGAGTTGGGGGCCCAACTATAAAAACTTTACACACAGCGTTCCATATAATCAGCTTTCAGCTGGGGCCTGAGTGAATAACTGATCTGTTTCAGCTCACCTTCCCATCTGCTCAGCTCTGCCAGTGCTGTCTGCCTCAACATCCTGCTCTACTGTTTATCCAAAAACATGGCCATTCATGAGACCCAGCTAGGTCCTCTGAGAAGACCCAGTCTTTCAAGGATCCCTTCAGTTACAGCTTGGTAAAGACTGCTTAGAGATGATGCAGTCTTTCGTTGGAAAGAGAAACTTTTGGAAACCAGACAAGTCCAACTGTTAGAAAATAATGTATTGCTGCTAGTAGAGGAGGCAAAAGGTGTTAAGTTGCAATGGGGAAAGGGAAAACTGCTAGATTTAATTTTATCTGTTTTAAATATGTTAATAAGTCATATGTACTTCTGACTTCCGTGGTCAATGTCTTGGTACAGGGCAAAGGCTCTTATTGAATACTCCTCAAGAAAGATTTTTGTTACAGACCCATGTAGCAGAAAAAACATTTAACGAGTTTCTGTTACAACAGCAATAATATCACAGTAGAAGAAAGCACTGTCCAGGAATTTTCCGTACTGAGTATTGAAGGACTTCCCAGAATGAGGATTCTTAAAGGTGATGAATGAGTCATCATAGTCAATGTCCACAATATACCTTGCTAAGAGCAAAATCTCATATGGAGAATATACTCAGGTGAGCAACAGGAAACGTGTTAACAACACTGACCAGCAAAAACTCTAGATGCCCTGCACTATACTATTATGCAAACTGCTGTAGGCTTACTTGCAAGTTTCCAAGTGTCAAAGCCCTGTACAGGATTGAATGTTTATGTCTAGAGTGCCTCTCACATAGAGTCATCTCTCATCTGTGCTCACAAGTACCCCAAAAGGTGTGGTGCCCCCATGTGCTCATGGAGAGCTCCCTAGTGCATTGACCCTTAGGAAGTTTCTGTTGGAATGGTAATTGAGGAAATCGCAAGACTGCATTATTTATGGAGATCATCTGGTCTCACAGTTCACTATGCAATATGGAAACAACATGTAGCTGGATATCAAAGGCCATGACAACAGCAGAGAGCCACATCTTTTTTCAATATCACTGCTTTAAGGGGGAAAATGTCTCCTCTCTGAGCTCTTCTGGATCACTGATTTGACTCAGAGCCTGCAAGGAAGGTATGCAAATCAAAAGGTATCAGTGAATAGTTTGGGAGTTACTTTGTGAAAAAAAGTACAGATCATTAAAGTCAAGTTTCCTTCTGTTTCTGATCACCTCTCCCTTAATTTAATCCCTTTCCAGTAAGAATATACAAAATGAATGAATGGCAAAGTCTACATAGCAATGGCCATGAAGGTGAGGTACAGAGCTTTTGATTCTTGTCAGCCTTGGGCTACACCCAAGGCTGTGTCATTGACAAAATACAGGTAGATCCAAACTCACTTATCACATTCCTTAATATGTAGGGAAAATGGCTGAAAATGATAGGAACAAGACAGGTCTGAAGAAATCTGATCAGTCTGTAATTTACTGTTTCTGAATATGATCACTGAAAAATGCAGTAAAGTTGGCAATTACTTTATGTTCCTGATGGCAAGGAAGCTGCACCCTTGAGATGCATCATCTGGAGTTCTGTTGTCTTTATAGTTTGCATATATAGGATACAAAGTCAAGGCCTGATGAGTTGATGAGAAAATAGAAGAAGGCTTATAGCATATCCAGATGGGCCACAAACCTGCCTAAATTTCCGAGCCTAGCTGTTTCATTGGAAGACGAGCAGAAAGAGTCACACGTGTCTCAGGACATTCTGAGACAACAGTTCCATGACACCTATAAAGCCAGCCAAAATTCACTTCAGGTCTTAATTTTTCATCCACTGGAGCACCTTTATTTTCCTTAAAAAGATACTGATAAAGTATGTGTACACTGCTCCAGAGCAGACAGAAGACATGCTGTCCATGCTGTCACTTTTTTTTGCTTCTTGCCTCCAGACAA
>PPHD01019165.1:0-10617 GCA_002909625.1 Bambusicola thoracicus | reverse complement strand
ATTTCAGACCCCCCTCTTTCCTCCAAGTGCTCTCTCCCCCCTCTCCCCGTATGCCCGTGTTTACCCACACCACACATACACTCCCCCATGCAAGATCACATTGTTCAGAAAGCTTGTTTTCAGAGGGGTGAGGGATGCCTTTACTGCTCCTGTCCCAGCCTGAGCTGACTCTGGCAAGAATGAGCCATTAACACAGGAGCGAAGAGATACAGCATTACCCACAATGTCAAGTTGCTTATCTCAAACTTTTTTATATTTAGAATATTAGGGTTTTTCCCCCCTCCTTGCATATAGTTTGAGAATTTCAAGGGCGACTCCTTGGTTAGCAGAGACTTCAATGAAGCTACAGTGGTTGATTTATTATAATTGATGGCAGGAAACAGAACTATCTCAGCAAATTAGTTGGGCTGATAGGAAAGCTGGCCAGCAGATAAGATGCAGTGCTGAGGTCTGACCCTGCCTGCAGATGCTTCTGATGGAGTTTTGCAGCTCCACCAGTGCAGATGAGCTGCTGCACAACAGAAAGTGCTCAGGAAGAGCAATGAGCAGGCCAGGGATGTGGCAGGGCATGCAGGCAGCACATACATGGGAGCAGCGGCCCTCAGTCTGCCAGAGGGTTCTGGCCGAGGGGAGATCTGTTAGCTGACCCATTCACAGTATTTATGCAACAGGCTGTTTCACAAAGGAAGCTGGACAGGTTTCTTCCTTCTAATCACATATTGCAGCCATGGAACTTCAAAGGTATTCAACAGGGTTGCTATTGAAGCAATTTTTTTGCTTTCCATTGCTGCACCTGTCTGGGCCCCTGACACACAGCAGCAGCAGCTGCAATGGGGTCCCATGGCAGCCAGTTTACCTGCAGAGCTTCCACTGAAGATACAGCTACACTTTTGATATGCCATACAGTCTGATCTTTTATCCAGGCAAACATGAAAGCATCTCTCTCTCCCCCAACACTTCACTGGCTGCCTCCACTTTACCTATTTACACAGGTCAAAAAGAAATCCCAAAGCCTGTAATGAGTCCAGAGTATATGTTACTTAGCACGGAACACACCTGGCTCTGGAACAGTATGCAGAAGCTGCTTAAAACCAGTCGGAGAAAAATGATACAAAATTATGCACGCAAGCAGTAGGATATGAAAAACTCCAATTTGAGAGGATTTCAGTTTGAGAATCATCAATAACTGCGTGCATGCAGAAATAACAGCAAGTTTTGCACTGTGGTTAGCAGCATTCACACTTGGCAGAGGATGGGAAACGTGCCAGACCTTCTACAGCCTGAACCAATGGCCGCTTCTCAGTTCCAACAAGCATGGGGAAATCACATGATAAACACAGGCAGAAATAAAATGATAAACATGGAGGGAGGAGGAAGGGAAAAATGAACCCTTTATTCAAGGTAAGAACTCAGTGATAAATAGATCTGTGCATATTTCCCAGCCTCATTCCTCACTTGCCAAGTCTGATGCTATTTTCATTAGGTCATGTTACCATACATGTCATTTTATACAAAGGTGCAGTATATCACAACTGGAGGTTGAGGTGCTTGTAGTGAACACAAATGAGCTTGTAATGGTCCATCTGCTTTGATTTTATTTAGTGATCCCTCAAGGGCTGGGAGCTAGAGTGAGAATAACAATGCTTCAACCCATCTGCTATTGTAGTACCAGCTCCAGTTGAATTATCACATGTTCTGAGTGGCTGGCATATGCTGTGACATAAAGCTACAAGAAAGTGTTGCTCTCCAGCTGTTGTGTTGACAAATACTTTTCAGCCAGTCATTAAGTTCAGCTCAATAACCAGGGGGAAACTGCAGCTAAAAGTTGATTATTATTTTATTTTATTTTAAGCATTAGAAATCACAAGTACAATATATTTTATTAAAAAATGTGTCACAAATGCCACACGTTGTATATGAGCTCTAACGATAAAAATTTCTTTGTGATGGCCATAAATTTGTGTGTTATAGGATTGGATGGGCATCCCTGTAACTGACAGTGTAAATCTTAGTAATGAAACTATGGCTAACCTCGTTTTAGAAGGAGCACATCTGAAGCTGTGTATAAACTCGTATAAACTCATTGGATCTGTGGTGCTATGGGCCATGAGCATGCTCGGCTACACAAAGAAAGACTGTGAGATAGATTGTGATCTGAGGCCACATGCAATGATTGATAGCAAGACTGCCTTTAAACTGAGGAGGAAAGCAACAAGGGCTCCAAGCAGAGGCATCGATCTGGTGCATGCAATGGGTTCAAAAGCTCAACAAAAGCCCTGCACCTCAGTCCCAAAGAGACATTGCCAAAAGTGGCTGCTAACATTTATGGCCTCTTCCACTGCTGGTGGGCTACCAAAGAGTTCTCATTACTCTGGAAGCACCCTAATATGTGCCCTCAGAGAAGCCTTATTGGAGTGTTTGGGGACACTGCTGATGATGACAGATTTCCCTTTTCCCTTCCTCTCCTCACCTTGGGCCTCTCGTGGCTGCTGTTGGAATGGAATTCACCACTGTAGGAACAAAATAAAGGGAATTTCTTGTAGGTTCAAAGGCTGACACGCAGCCAGACACCTGTTGGAAATGTGACATTCCCTGCACTGCCTAATGCTCTCCTTCTGCAGAGAACGTACCCAGAGAGAGGATGCGCCCCATCAAACTTTCAGCATTCAATGAGAACAGTGCAAATAAAACTCATTCTTGATGGCATGCCAAGCCTTCTCTAGAATTCTCACTGCTAATTTGAGACAGCTTGCTGCAGCGTGTGGAGGTAGAAGGATCAGTAAGAGGGTACAACCAGGCCGTACGTGAGCCCTCAGTGCTGCTACCGACCCATCAAGGCTCTCTGGAGCATGGCTCTTGTGCATTTCTATTAACCACTGCATTAAGGATTCAGTTCTTAAATACAACTTATGCTTGTATTTTGTCTCAGAAAAACAATAGGCCCTGCTCGTACTGAAGCATTTCACTTCCAGAGGCTTATATTTCCTTTTGTATCCAAAGACCTGTGGGTGCCAGCTGTCACTGGTATTATGATCCCCTGGCTAGTGCAGGAATTGTTGATTACGTTGCCTTTTGAATCAGTTGATTACCATGAATAATACGCCAAAAAGGCTGTCACCATTTTGACTTTAACTATAACTGTTACAATTAATTATGGGTTTAATTAGCATATATGCCTAGCAGTAGAGAATATAATACTTCATGGGTAACAGATGATCCTGCAGCTGTAACATAAAGTGCGATACAGGTTGGGATACAGATAGTTATTAATAAATGGCTTCTATTGTGCGAGGTCCTTATTTATACAAATTAGCAGGCATGACAGAATCAACCCAAACTGTATAATTTATAATAATTGATTTCATTTTGACTGACCACCAATCGGCCTACTACATGCCCTCAGAAGAAAAATAGCCCTATTAGGATAAGTTTAATCCTAAACATAGCTAATGAATCCTATTACTTTAAGGTCATATTTGAAGCTTTTGTTAATTGTCAGAACCATTTTAAATTGATTAGAGTTAAATTAAATCAATGTAATGTTTAGAAAAACAATATTTCTAATGGATGAGGCCAAGCTGACCTCGAATAAACATATTTATCAACCGATTTCAGTGAATGAGAAGGCTAGCAGCTGGGCTCATAATTCACAATTGTCTATAATATGGGAAATGTCACTATCTAGGCAATTAATTATGTCAGGTAATAAATCTGTTGCTCACAGTTGACCATTTGCCAGTTGGGGTGACAATTCCCTCAGCAAGTTTATGATGTTTAGAGACACACACTCCTCCCCTAAAACCACACAAAATCTCAACACATGTTAGGGAGAATTAACATCTTTTCCTAACTGCCAAATACCTGACATTGTGTCAAACTGTGATAACTTGGTATGGAAACATCTTTCTAACTGATCATTTTGAATACATGGATGCTCTGCGATGAAGTTTTGCTGAACTGTGTAGCAGTATTGCCCAGGCTAGAGGGGTCAGAAGGTATTAACATTTCCTTACAGGCAACCATAGCAAAGTGCAGTAAATTACTGAACAGCAAAACGTATGGTAATTAAATAAATGCATGTCTTACACAAGCTTGAGAGAGAAATTCAGAAATTCAGAATAGGTTAATGTGAACGAATCTGCATGATATTTCGCAGGTAATGATGGGTACAGTTTAATAGAACAGGCTACAGGAAAAATGGCACACGGAAGTAGGATCAGTTTAAGGTTAATCACGCATTCAGCAGCTTAGCAAAAATCCCACTATTCCTGAGGACAAAAGTTTTCTGTTCAGTATTTAGTAAAAAGCAAACAAACAAGCAAACCACCACAAGAAAAAAACAACAAAAGTAAATTTCCATAAAGAAAGGATGATAAAGTAGTACAAAAATGGTAGAATAGTAATCAGAAGCAGGTAAATTCTCTTTGTATCATACATGCAGCACAAACTGTCCTGTACTGAACATCTGACGGTGGAGTCAGTGAGACCAGGTGTAAAAAACACAATATTTCTATTAAAAAGAAGTAGGATAATTGATGAAAAGTTCACAAAATTTAAGAGATTCCTACCATTAGTTTAGGGCACTTATTGTGTAGAAATAGACTTCTCATTTTGGACATCAGTACAAGATGACGTGTTCTGGCCATCATGCTGAAGTGGCACTGTGTTTGCAATGGGCAAATCACAGAATTGTAGGGGCTGGAAGGGACCTCTAGACATCAGCTAGTCCAACCCCCTGCCAAAGCAGGCTCCCTACAGCAGGTTGCACAGGTAGGCATTCAAGCGGGTCTTGGACATCTCCAGAGGAGACCCCACAAGCTCTCTGTGCAGCCCATTCCAGTGCTCCATCAGCTTTACTGTAAATAAGTTCTTATACACATTAGTGTGGAACTTCCTATGCATCAGTTTGTGGCTGTTTCCCCCTTGTCCTATCATCACGCACTGCTGAAAAGAATCTGGCCTTGTCCCTTTGCCTCCTGCACCTTAGATACTTACAGACATTGATCAGATCCCCTCTGAGTCTCCTTTTCTCAAGGCTGAACAGACCCAGGTCACTCAGCCTTTCCTCCTAAGTGCTCCAGGCCCTTTATCATCTCTGTGGCCCTCTGCTGGACTCCTTCCAGGAGATCCCTGTCTTTTTTGTCCCTGGGAGCCCAGAACTGGACACAGTACTCCAGGTGAGGCCTCACCAGGGCAGTGTAGAGGAGGAGGATTGCTTCCCTTGACCTGCTGGCCATGCTCCTTTTAATGCACCCCAGGACACCACTGGCCTTCTTGGCCACTAGGGCACACTGCTGGCTCATGGCC
This sequence comes from Bambusicola thoracicus, assembly GCA_002909625.1. Taxonomy (NCBI): domain Eukaryota; kingdom Metazoa; phylum Chordata; class Aves; order Galliformes; family Phasianidae; genus Bambusicola; species Bambusicola thoracicus. The sequence goes on along the minus strand of PPHD01019165.1, from coordinate 5,310 downwards.
AACCTGTTGTTTACCAGGACCCCCAGGTCCTTCTCTGCAGAGCTCCTCTCCAGCAGGCCAACCCCCAACCTGTACTGGTACATGTGGTTTTCCTCCCTATGTGCAAGACTCTACACTTGCTCTTGTTAAACCTCATCTGGTTCCTCTCTGCCCAGCTCTCCAGCCTGTCCAGGTCTTGCTGAATGGAAGCACAGCCTTCTGAGTGTGTCAGCCATTCCTCCCAGCTTCATACATCAGCAAACTTGCTGAGGGTGGACACTATCCCCTCATCAAGGTCACTAATGAAGATGTCGAACAAGACCGGGCCCAGCACCAACCCCTGAGGAACACTGCTAAATACAGACCTCAAATCACAGCTTCAAATACAATCACAATGGCATCAAATAAAGCAGTGAAAATGAGTACTCAAATGCAAGTTATAAGTACATATATTATGAACAGACACATAAAAGGCCCTTCAGTGATAATGCATAATGGCTTCCTACGAAGAAATGAAATTACAGACGATTTCTAAGTGTCCGAAAAAACATCCACTAGAAGGTCCTGCCAACGGGGTTTTTGCATCATTTTGTGTTAGAAAACAAGAAATAACCAACAGAACTAGAAGTCATCAGACAGGGTTAGAATCTTTGTATGAAGCGCTCAGAATTCCACTCAATGGACAGGGAGACCTGATCTCTGCTGCTCCTCTCAACAGAACTGATAACAAGTGAAATTCCTCTCCCACATTCGCTTTCCCATGATGGGAAATGTTTTGGGTCACACGGTTCAGCTCGCCTCATGCTTCACCATGACTCCGCTGTATGGGCTGGCTTGCCCAGCAGTTAAAGGCAGCTGCTCAGCCACCACTTTTGAAAAGGTTTGGCACAACTCATCACAGTGCATGCAATGCAACTTTTCCTTCTCTTAGGACAAAATTTTTCCATTAAGCTATTTGTATCACTGAGAATAAGACATCAAGCCGCAGTAAAAGAAAAAGCCATTACAGACTTTACAGGCCGTGCAGAGACTTCATTTAGAGTAGGCTGAAGCTGCCACTCGACTAAAAAATCCCTGGCAGATACTCTGCAGATACTACTTGCCATTAAGCATTTAAACAGAAATTGGTTACATTTGTACAGAATTTATCATCAGGTTAGGAAGAATATGAGAAAATCAAACCACCAGCTTTGAGACACTACAGTGGATGGCTGCTATAGGATTTTAAGACACTTCTTTTGTGTGTCTGTGTATGTGCAGGAGAGAATGAGACTGTGTTTGTATGTGTATATATAATTACTATTTCATTTCTTGGGTAACGTTCCCCCTCCTTACCTTTACGGCAAGGAAAATTGCTCTTCTAACCTGTCTTCAAAATGTAATAACTTTACTTGCAACCAACCACTGTAGAAACTGACTGGACTCTGAATTATTACTGTGAGATGAAACATTTCTTTAACAAAACCGAGTCCTTTAATATCCCCCATCTCTGTTATTAGATGGACAAATGAATTTTACTTTGAACATAACATGTGGCATTGTCTGAAAATTGCTGGTATGAACTGAAGTTGGCAGGTATTTTCTTGCTCTCCTCGTCAGTGATTGCCATTTATTATATGTTGCACCTTTATCTGTCAAATACTGCAGAGCGCTATATTGATTTGTGTCTGCTGCAAAGCAAAGGTCACTTTGATCAACATACTACAAAACCAGAAAAAGTAGGGTTCTGACATTTCATTACCTGGGAAAAAAAAGGACTAAAATAAATAAGAATATGTTTGAGAACAGAGCACTTCAATATCACAGTGTGCAGTAACTGTAATTAACAAAAGAACTGCTCTATTGAGGTTAAAGAGGAAAAAGAGAAGGCAGGTTTTCTTGCAGAGACTATTCTTTACATGACTGATTCTGTAACGTTACAGCTGTGATCTTACTGAAGGGTTACATTCATTACAAATCAAATACATTGCCTTCTCAGATTTGGACTTTTAATGAGCATCAAAGCTCAGGAATTCTATAGGAAACTATGCAGCATTTTATACAACTTTTAATTTTGGCTAAGAAACCCTAAAGGGACTTCCTGTGCTACGTTCAAATAAAGCTGTGGTTCCTACATGAGGAATTTGCAGTCTGAAGAGATAAAAGAACTGGACCCACTGCTACACATGGCTTGTCCGAGATCCATAAGGAGTGGAAGGCAGAGCTGAAATTTAAGCTCCAATCTTCATTTCCTAATTCTAATTTGAAGGAGATTATTCCTCTTTCACAACTAGCATATAATTAATGTAACCCTTATTCCTAAAAGCCACCCAGATGCCTACACTCAGTGCTCTCATTCAGGAGCTGAGTTGCTAGGTTGGGCTTTTCCCCGAATCACATCCTGGTGAATCACAGAATCACAGAATGGCCTGGGTTGGAAGGGACCTCAAGGACTTCCCTCTTGCCCTGGAACCCAGAACACAGAAAAAAGCAATCTGTGATCCTCCAAGTACCTTGTTCAACCTGAGCACAGGGTACAGAATAGTATAAATGTTTTCCCATCCTTATTTCTTGGAAGCTTTTTTTAGCAGAAAAACCCACATCCGCACTGAAATACAGCGAGCAGTTCTACCTAGTGTCTTTTGTTATCCCTAGGATCACTGGGGTGCATATCGCAGCTTGCATGGCATATGGCAGTGCTTATCATGTCGATAACAAAGTCTGAATAATGCAATTCTTGGTTGTAATTATCTTTTATTATTATCAAGGGTCATTCCTGGGCTCTTCATCTTTCCATCATCTCATGTGGAATTTTAGTCTTCCTTATTAATTAAATAGCCAGTGTTGCTGAATTAACCAATTAGCTCTGCCTGAAGGGATGAGCATTGATCCCAACACAGGGCCTGGTTCCACAAACTTGTTGCTTTGAGGGAGAGCCTTGCACAGGGCTGGCTGGCAAGAGTGGGCTTGTGGGACATGGCAAGCTATTGTCTGCCTGTCCTGGTTAATTTGTGCTTATTATACAAGGCCAACATTTTTTCACTTGAATATTCTCCCACCAGGAAAATGTCGCTTATTAAACATGAGACCTTTCACTGGGGACACGTTTGCTTTTATTGAAAATAACCTATTAGAAAAAAGTTAGGCGTTGACATAAGGCGTCCTGACATTATCGTTCATTTCCCAGAGTGATTTGAAATATTTTACTGCCATTTGTAAAGTTTGCATTGAAAACCAGAACACAACTTCTCAGCATTAAGAGAAGAGCCCTGACTCCCCAGTTGTTGGAACTAGTTTGCTGTAAGATTTTGTATTACAGAAACTGTTGTTGTAGACAAAAAGTTAGACTTTGTCTCACCAACGTCCATTCCCTAATCCTAAAGCACAGATTAAAACACCCCACAGCAACAGGACTATGCATATTTGAAGCATCAGTGCCTAAACAGCACGTTGGTCATGCATGCAAATGTAGCTAATCTCTCTCACTCTCCACCATTCTCACTCCCTCTTCCCCTTCCTTTATCGTGACACGTTCACTATTGCTTTAACACTGCACTCCACTGAAGAGCAGATCAAACTTCAAAGCAACTTGGAGTTTGAGATTTGTTTCCGAGCTCCTAAGCTATTCTTCTGACAGCAGTGGATAAGGAACTGTCACTACTCCTGGTGACATGTCATCGGGAGATACAGCAATAACAGACGGGCAGCAGGGAGATGGCAGCAAGTGACTTCTTCAAGAGACTGTGTTGACATCACCAACTATGAGAGCAGAGGCAGAATGACCCCAGAAAGGAATCCAATCCGCTCTGTTCTTTAGGACCCACAGGTGTTTCGCCTTATTTTTTTACATAGATAACACTGGATTTAAGGTTGTTTGAACTATTCGAACAACTATGTTAGAATTAACAGAAACTATTAGTAAGGATTAAGAAAAGGATGAACAGATTTAGCCACTAACTTCAATATTTTAAATGATGCCACTGAAATAACTTCAGAACTGCTGATGTAACCAGCACAGATGAATGCCATTAATAACAGTCAAGAATCCATGACTGCAATGTGAGATCAATGGGTTATGACATTTTGATGTCAGGCTGATAGATCTGACTTTTTAAATGAAGAATGATTGATTATGACTCTTAAAAGTATGGCTCATTATCGGCATATCCAGGCAACTGTTGACATCAACCATGCATAACTCCCATTGGGGCATGTCAAAAGCCATCACTTTGGGTGGGTGGCCGTGATTTCTGAGAAAATTAATTGTTCTGATTACTGCAAAATGTTATGGTGTATCACATAAAGCATAGCAGTGTGCAGAGGCTACCTGTACTATGTAGGCAAAAACAAAATGGTGATTTTTAGCCCTGAGTCCATTTTATAAGCAACAGATGGTCCACACAACCTATAAGAAACCTGTTCTTTCTAATGGTAGCAGTAAAATTACATAAAGCACAACATGGCTACAGATCTATCTTCCAGATTGAGAATCACGCAGAGCATGAGAAAACATTTCTTCATTTCAAAGACAGCAGAGTTAGTACTAATTAGTTTTGGAAGTTCCCTCTATGCAGCACCATACACTTTATATGGTTTTTTAAATGCAGCAGTGCTTTATTTATAATACATTCCATCCCAGTTGTGCATGGGCTGTACAGTGGGTGACACGGAAACTGCCATGCAGAGTACGTTAAAGGCAGAGCTGAACAATATTCATGGTAATAATAACGACCAGTCCGGCCGTTCATTCTGTCACGAGCATTACTATCAAAAGAAGTTGATATCACGGAAGAAAATGTTAGTTATAATAAAATACTGCATTAAACGTGGGCTGTGCAGTAACTCACTCTGGTTTTCTGTACCCTTTAGAGCTCTCGGAAAGGCCCTGGGCCAGCGCAGGAAATCAGTCACAGCACAATCTTTTGCCACGAAGCCTGACAAAGGGAGAGCTTTTTCTCACCCCTACCTATCCCCATTACTACCGCCAGAAGCTCTGAGTACAGGTGAGGCATGATTTCAGACAGGCAGTTCAAGCGGTTTCAAACCAACACATTTAATATTATATTAATTTGGCTTGGGGATATCATATTGTATTGACTTTCCATCTAGAAAACTAAGACATTAGGCAATTACAAGTTCAATAACATCACTAATTCTGCCAGGTCTTGCCAGTTGTTACGCCTCCCAAAGGATTAAAAATACAGAAAAGCTTCCTACAGAGAAAATTACCTTTTTACAAAGTATTAAAGGAAAATCTGTTGTGAAAAAATGTTCTTTTAACCCAGGAAAGGATCTGCAGGGTGAGATTTTTTCTTTAATCTTCTAAAAAAAAAAAAAAAAAAAAAAAAAAAA
>PPHD01019164.1:0-14225 GCA_002909625.1 Bambusicola thoracicus | reverse complement strand
AAAAAAAAAAACACTCCACTTCAGTGTGGATATAGCTTAAGCAAAATTTCTCCTACACCAAAGGATAATTAGAAAGCAACACTGAATATCCATACATGACTTTCCATTATGCATCAGCTATACGTCCTGAGGATTTTCTGAGCAAGAGCTCAGCAGTGCTAAGATCCAATAAAGCCTTAATGCTAATGCTCTGTGTGCATGTACGTAATTCCATGTAAGTAGAAATGTACCTATAACATTGCCTGATGGCTTTCCTAGCTTACTACTAGCAGTATGAAATAATAAAATAATTGTGATCCTCTGGGTTTTCTTGAGATGAAGTCTTCTAATCTTTATTGTGTCAAGGTGCACCCAAATCCCTAAATACACGCTGGTCAGGAGAACTTTCCCCATCTTAAGAGCAGCATGGAGATACCACAGAAGATAAAAACCTATTTATTTTCTAATTTCCGTGGTGGAGGCCATCACCACCTATTTTTCCAGTGCTCATCTTCAAAACCCCCCAAATCCCCAGGATCTTGGGGCTTATTTAGGATACAAGTCCCCTGTGGGGTCAGGAGCACATAGGAACAGGCACAGCTACCGTGAAGCCGATGGTGATGCCCAGGAGTGTGGAGACAAAGCCCATGTGCTTCTTCAGGAAGCCATGCATCTCTTGTAGGCAGTCCTGGAAGGAGAGAGACATCTCTTGCAGTGTGGCAGCAGCTTCGGTTGGCAGACAAACACCTGCAGTATATTTTCTATTCCTACAATATGCCTACGATTTTCTTACTACGATGCGTTTCAGTCTGTAGAGGATGTGTGTACACACAGCTAGTGTGGTCATGCACAAATGGTGTTGTTTTTTCTTCCTCTGGGAAACAGAGAGGGTGGTGTGAAAAGACAGGAAAGCAGAGCTTGTCATAATGCCACGTGTTCCCCAAAGATACTAACAAACAGCTCAGCATTGAGGGTGCCACCAGCATTATTATAGATTAGCATTAAGTGCTCTGGGAACCCCACTGCAATCCAGTGGGTGAAAGCTAAGAGTCATTTCAAGAATGTACAAATCCTACACTTGACTTTGCAGAGCAAGGTAAAAGGGCTTATGGCCCCACAGCATCAACACCTGAGTGAATACACTGCAGTGACCAAATACCGCAGTTCCCTCCAACCAAATGCAAACCATTAGTGGGGCTGACCAAAGGCACATAGTGCCCAGGGCTGCTTTACTCCTCTCTTCCTGCTCTTTGAGCTGTGGTCTACCCCACTTTGAGGCTGAATTTCCCAGGAGGCAGCCGGAAACCATGGGTTAACACATACTGGTGCATCAAAGGCTTGTGTTACTGCTTATCATAGAATCATCATATCATTAAGGTTGGAAAAGACCTCTAAGGTCATCTAGTCCAACCGTTCACCTACCACTAGTATTGCCCAATAAACTATGTCACTCAGTGCCACACCTCCACAGTTCCTGAATACCCCCAGGAACAGTGACTCCCCCACCTCCCTGAGCTGGCTGTACAAATGCTTCACCACTTTCTGAGAAGAAATTTTCCCTAATATCCAACTTGAACCTCCCCTGATGCAATTTGAGGCCGTTCCCTCTTGTCCTGTCAAGACACAACAGCAATGTTTCTGCATAGCTGTAGCAACACCATTTGTTTTTCCTAGGGACAACTCATGTTCTGATGCTAGTTTTGTTATTCCAGTGGGAAAAAGCATGCAAGAGATTTACTTAGACTATGAAGTCTATGTTACAACTTCAGTGCACACACAGTCTAATATCGGAGGGCTCTTCAGCACTTCATGGGCATATAGCAACCAAGTATAAAGTCTGCTTGATGAAGCTACTGCTGGACAACATAATCCTGCCTTATGAGTTTCTCATTTAAATTTTTAATACCTGTTTAATGCCCTTGGGAAAAGGAATTACAGTCATCGTGTGCTCTTTCAACATTTGCTGTTAGCAGAACACATTTTAAGCCTTAGAGACCAGAACCACATGACAAATTCAATAGTGTTTTTCCATCAGACCCATGCCTGTGTTGTCACACAACCTCCACGCATGCAGAAGACAAGGAGGAGGTTGGAGAGAAGCAACTTACTTGTCCAGCAGCCCATGCTGTGCCAGGATGGCACATCTTGTGCTCAACAGCAGCTGTGTCTCCAAGTGGGGAGTGCTTCCCACAGCACTGGAACTGCAAGAGAGAGCAGGGTGGGTAAATGGACCTGTGAGGAGCAAAGCATGTAGGCAAGCAGTACTTACAGTGATGGAAGCTAAACACACAACACTAGACAAGGATTGTTTCACCATCGATTATAGCGGCTGAACTAAGCAGGTGCCTACCATGCTATGCATTCCAGGTCACTGGGTTTGGGAGATAGCTAGCAGCGCTGGAAGTTGCAAGAGCTCACGTTACCACAGAATCGTCTCAATTGGAAGGGACCCTTAGAGGTCATCTGGTCCAACTTCCCTGCAATGAACAGGGACACCTACAGCTAGAGCCCTCCCTCCTTCACCAGCAAGAGGCTCAAGGGTAGACAGAAGTAATCAAGTCCAAATAGTTCTGTTGGATTATGTAGAATGCTCACCCTCTCTATACTTGACTGAGGATGATAGGAAGGTGTGTACAGCTGCTCTCGTACTACATACAGACTTGGCAAAAGGCTGGTTCCAGAGGAAAACAGTATTACAGCACTGGCGAAGCAGAGCCTGTTGGAATCAATGGGCAGATGCTCCAGAAAAAAGGCTTCTGTGAAGTCTGGAAGATAACTTACTACTTCATGGATGAGAGTCAGCTCGTGCCTCTTGGAACTGGAGCCATTCCTCCTCACCTCCTCATACATGAGGTCGTACACATCCAGCATACTGTCCTCCACCTGCAACAGAGGCAAACATCTGTACAGTGCACCAAGATGAGCACAGTAGCCGCCCAATTGGCTTATGGCTGAAGTTTTTGGTCAGTTCTGGATGTATTGTCAAATACAGAAACAGAAGTGCCTGTGACATATGTGCCTCCACATCCCTCCGTGTCCTGCCAGGGAGAGGTGACAACATTATCTTGTTCTGAAAAGAGGTTATAAGGACAAGTATTCGCCACTCTACTAAAACATAAAGGTGAGAGCACCTCCAATGGACAGCAATGATGGAAGAGATCCTCTGAATTAAGTCCAAAAAATAACAGAGTGACTCAGTGGTGAATCAGATCCTAAATATTTAGTAAAAGTATGAGAACTTGCAGCTTGACAAATCCCAGCCAACTCCCGCTCAGCTTTCAATGGAAAAATATGACAATTGCTTTTAGCGCCAGGAAAAAAAAAACACAAACCAAACAGATTTATTTCTTCCTTTCATTTCCCCTTGCTTCCCTGCCCATATTGATCTGAATGGGCTGAAGGCAATGCTCGGCTCTTGGAGCAGAGAATTGAACCACAGGACAGAGGGAATAGGATGGAATGAGGGTTCCTGGAGCAAGGCCACCTCAGCACTCCGCTGTGGATGTGCACACCATCCTCCCTCTAGGAAATACCTAAACCCCAATAAAAAGCAAAACATCCAGACCTTCCTAACTTTGGGTATGCCATGAAGCAGCCTCCCAGCAACAGCAATTAAATAAATGAATTCAGTAAAAAGCTCACTTCCACCAAAGAATTGGATTAAGAATAATGAAAAAGGGGATAATTTTTCATCCTACTCTTGTGGTGTTGTCACTTTCATATCCCTCATTACCCATAGTCCTTCCAGTACCTGAAGGAGCCTGCAGGAAACTGGGGAAGAACTGAACTTGAAAGGGAGCATAGTGATGGGACAAGGGTAATGATTTTAAGCCAAGAAAGAGGAGACTTAGGTTAGATATAGAGAAGAAATCCTTTATTCAGAGGGTGGTGAGGCACTGGCTGTCCTGAGAAACTGTGGATGCCTCATCCCTGGAAGCACTTAAAGCCTTGAGCAGCCTGATCTAGTGGAAGGATGATCATACAAGGTCCCTTCCAACCCAAACCATCCTATGATTCAAAATATTCTGCTGTAGATAGCATAAACTCTACAGCGCAGCTGCATGCAGTACTCCACAGAACACAATCAGATAAAATCCATTTCCAGAGAGACTTCTTATTTTAGATGGCCCGCACTGACACCAAGCACTTTGACTGAGGCCGTTTGAAGGAAGGCAGGTGATGGAAAAGGTTGAAGGAAATGAGAATCCCACAACAAACCTATGGCACAAACATTTTCCAACCACAAGAAGCAGCGATAGAAGAGTCACGGGCAGGCACTGCTTCACAGCCTCCTCAACCACAGCCATGGTGATAGCGATGAGGAGAGAATAATCTCCAGACACATGAAGGCTACTGAAGACTTCAACTACACGGTGTTCCTGAGCTTACCTCTGAGCTGCATTCTTCTTTAGGTACTGATTTTTCATTTTCCCCAAGCAACCTCCGAGAAGCAAAACCACAAAGGATTAAACGAAAATTATTTTATAGCAGTGATTTCCTTTCAGAATATGTGTCCGGGCAAGCCCGAGAATACAGCCTGTTGATTAGTCCTTCTTGGTGTTTCTATTCAGCAATTGCATCTAGCATTTGTTTCCAGCATTTCTCTGAATACACGATTCAGATCACAGTAAGGCACCAAACATCCAACTACAGAGACTGCTTCTTTTTTTTCCTCCTTTTTTCAAATAAAGAGTGAATTTGACTGTAGTTTTTCCACATCATCTTGATGGGCTTTGCCAGAATGATTTGATTTTGGAGGGGAATGTAGCTGCCTTAAGACAAAGTGGCAGTTCGTTTTCACAGATGACCGCAGAGAGCTTTCTAGTTTAAGCATCGCAATGGTAGGTGTCAAGCCCTAAATCCCCACATCTATCACTGCTGTTTCCTTCCATGCAGGGGACCATGACACAGAGCATAGGAGGTATAACAGGAAGACACGGCCAAAGGTTGCAGTAATAAGACACCATACCATAGAATGGCTTGGGTTGGAAGGGATCTCAAGGATTAAAGCTCAAGCTCCAAATCCCACTCTGCATGCAGGGCCACCAGCCTCCACATTTAATACCAGACCAGGCTGCTCAGGGCCCCATCCAACCCAGCCTTGAACACCTCCAGAGATCAGGCATCCACAGCCTCTCTGGGCAGCCTGTGCCAGCACCTCACCACTCTCTCTGTGGAGAGCTTCCCCCTGATATCCAACCTAAGTCTTCCCTCCTTGACCATCTCACCAACTTCCCTGCCCAAGATGGGGCTGTGTTTGTGCTCAGAGCTCAGCCATCGCGCATGGCTGCCTCTACCCAGACCAAAACGGCACGCAGCCTCATGCATGTCTAACGATGGGAAAAAATAAAAACTGAAAGCGTGAGACCAAGTCACCGCATGGGTTTGTGACACAGCCTTATTTGCGAGTGTTCATTTTGTTCAGGAGACACAAATTCATCCCTCAGCTTTCCCGGGAGCAGGAACACAGCACAGCAAAGAGGGAGAGAGTACTTCAATCTTTGCTCCGAACCTCCATAAATTCCTATCACACACTCAATTTTCATTCCACCACCCCAAAATAATTGCTTTTTTTCTTGCAGCAGGTGTTGGAGAAAAAAATTAATCAGGGTGCTTCTCTCCCAATTAGGCAACCGGATGCTTTTTGAGTGGTTACGCTGATACTGTTCCTAACATGCTTTATGAAAGCCACAGCTGTGCCTCATCCCTTAATAACTCAGCAGATAACACGTGATCACAGTGGATACAGCTAGAGAAAAGACAGACTGTCTGGGCTTCCCCTACAGAGGTCCTACACTTCCACTCCACGTTGTCACCACTCTGGTCACATGGATTTTCCTCTTCCTGATGATACACTGACTGCTTATTGCATGATTCAAAGCTGCTTAGAATGCACGCTGTGACCTGTTGCTGGAGGTCAGTGGCTGACTGGATGGAGATCAGTGACAAGTGCTATACCCTTAGGGGTCAATGCATGCAGCACCTCCCCTATGAGGACAGCCTGAGAGAGCTGGGGCTGTTCAGGCTGGAGAAGAGAAGGCTCTGGGGAGACCTGAGAGCAGTATCTAAAGGGAATACTATAAGAAAGAAGGGGACAGATTCTTTGGTAGGAACTGTCGCCACAGGACAGTGGGAAATAGTTTCAAACTGAAAGAGGAGACGTTTAGACCAGATATAAGGAGGAAGTTTCTTACAGTAAGATCAGTGAGGCATTGGCACAGGTTGTCCAAAGAGATAGCGGAAGCTCTGTCCCTGGAGACATTCAAGGTTAGGCTGAATGTGGCTCTGAGCACCCGATCTAGTGTAGGTGTCCCTGCTCATTGCAGGGGAGTTAGACCAGATGGCCTTTAAGAGTCCCTTCCTACCCAAAAGATTCAATGATTCTAGGAGTATTTCTGGGCAAAGATAATCCCTTGGAAGGAAAACACACTTCCAGTGCTTATCTGCCTAAACAAATAAATCAGTGAGAGCTGAAGATGGATCATCAGCTGGGCTTGAGAAAAATCTCCAGGTTAAGTGGTAAGGAGGTCACACCTCAGAGTAATTCTTTTCCCAGAAGCAGCTTGGCAAAATATTCCAACTCCAAATTAGTCAAATAATTGCTGTCTCCCGTGCCTGTCTGCATTCCTTAATGAACCATTCATTTAGGGGTGGTAGAGATAGGTTAGCAGATGCAACAAATGGAAAATCATCACCGAGATGGATGCTGCTGACATCAGGCAACTTAACAGAGCAGCATTTTTCACCTGGAGTAAAAGAAAGAAGGAATTTTGAGACTGTTTATTATGCTCTATATCCTCTACACTCCCTAAAGAAGCAGAATTTATGATTTCAGGAAGGCATTTAGTCTGACTAAACCACTAGTGTTCTTTCCTATCTGTTCACCGCTGCCAAGAGGGATGCACTTGGTGTCAGTAAGGCAGTGTTTTAAGATGTGAAACTGGAATAAAGTGGTTGTCAACCTCTACACCCTTCCTCATTCCGGTATGAAAACCCGGTCACTGCAGGTTGGAGCTTTACGCTTCCCTAACAGCACTTCAGCTCCCTTCCTCGCCCCCGCATTGGGCTTCCTCCAGCCGACAGCTCACAGCTGCAGAGACACGGCCAGCATGCAAAGCAGAGCAGCTCGGAGCCCCCGCCTCCAGATGGGTGAGATCAGGAGGCACTGCTCCGCTCGGGTGCTGGAGCTCACTGGAGACTGCTGATGGAGTAAGAGCAGGGGGACCCAAATGGATCTCTTGGGCTAAGTGGTTTATATGTATGTGTATGTATATCAGATATGTATATATAAATAACTCATAACTCCCCCCCTTAGCAGGTTTTGGGACAGGAACAGCCTCTTTCGTTTATCACTGACAGCTTATGCAAATAGAGGCGAAATCAAAAGCCTCTGCGAAACCATCAAGTCCACAGCGGCAACCCTTCCTTTGCTGAGCCATTTCTCCCCGCTTCCAGCACCTTCTGCTGCTGCTGCTGTAAAGTGGTTTGCACAAGAAGCTGATGAAAATGCTGACCTGCTTCTCTGCTCCCCTCCCATCTCAGCGTTGCCTTCCCGAAACACAGACGCAGGCAGAGCTCCTCCAGGGGCAGAGCCCAGCTTAGAGCAGCAGCACTGGCAGCCAAAGTGCTCGGCAGCTGCCAGCTCTGGGGCGGGTGACTCAGTGCTTCCCAGAGCAGGGGCACAGCTTTGCTTTTGCAGGAGGGAATGCTGCCTGGATGCAGGCGAGCACCAAACCACACCAGTCTCCAATGCACGAGAGGAGTACCCTGCCTGCCAAGCGGGTCAGATATATGCATATAAGTACATACACAGATCATTTGAGTTGGAAGGGATGTTTAAAGGACACCTGGCCCAACACCCCTGCAGTGAACAGGGACACCTACAGCTCGATCAGGCTGCTCAGAGCCTGATCCAGCCTGGCCTTGAGTGTCTCCTTTCAGCTGCTGTTAAGCAAACCTCATTTCTCAACCTCCACACCCCAAACCGACACCAAAAGCTTAGCAGAAGCCTAGTTGGCCGGTTGCAACACCAAAGGTTTCTTTCTGCTTAATTCTCCAGACCCGACGCTGCACCTCTTGTCATAGACACCAGTTGCAGCATGCCAAGGTCCTCCTGTTTCTTTATTATCTTTTTTCTAAAGCTATTTCAGTTCACAACATTTAATAACAGAACTGCTGAACCAGCATGCTGCCAAGGGCGCTCACAGCTGTCATCACTCAGACACAATCATTTCTGAACCCCCCAGTGTTGCGGACAAGTCATCTCTCACCTGCAGCATGGGAAACCAGCACCATTCAAGACTGCTTCACCATAGAAAAAAAACACCAAAACTGCTTTCAGCTTGAAAAGAAAGGAAAAAGTTGCATCAGCAACAGATCCTACTCCAAGGGAGCACCATCACCCAGAGAATCATATGAGTTGGAAGAGACCCTTACAGGCCATCTGGTCCAACTCCCCTGCAATGAACAGGGACATCTACACCAGATCAAGTGCTCAGAGCCCTGACATGACTGAGCTTGGGTGTCTCCAGGGACAGAGCACCCACTGCCTCTCTGGGCTACCTGCACCAAGGTCACATGAGCCTGGAAGCGCCGCCCCATGCTGGGGTGATGGGGACCACTGACTGGTGCTGCTGGAGGCAGCAGCTCCGGCTGCAGCTCTGCACGGAGAACAGCAGAGAAGGGGCCGCGGGTTCAGAGCTGGGGCAACAATAAATAATGAAGCACGAGTGCCTCAGCAGTATGTCAGACAAAGGGGTGTACTGTCTCCTACGTGATGGGAACGCAAACATGGGAGAGATGCATGGTATTTAGGGAAGGGGGGAGGGGTTTTCCCTTCCTTTCTCTTTTTTTTCTTTCTTCCATACTTCTGAGAAAGCAAAAAGCTCAGTGCTTGCTTTAGAGCTGTTGTTCCTGGTGCTATTCAGGCTGCCAGGCACAAGGAAGACATCAGACTATTCCTGTCATTTTAGCAGCCAAAACCCCACTTTTTGCAAAGGCCCTTGAGAGACCTCTGCAAGTGGCTGCAACCCTGTCCCAGCCCCGCTGCATCAAAAAGGAGCCTGTCAGCGTGCTCTGATTCTGGTTCCAGAAAGCACTGAACCCACCTCCAGCTTGCATTTAAGTGCCATTAAAATCACTGTGACTTAAGCTTGTATTTAAGCATTGCCTTAGGTGGGGCCATCACCTTGCACTGGACTCTCTAGAAGCTGGCCCCAGCATAACCCAAAGCCAAGCAACCCCTACATCCAAAGGGCACAGGAAATCAGGTGTGCACACCAGGAGTGCGGGCAGACACCCAACAGATGCACACTGACAGCCTGGGCAGGGTGAAAGGGGCATGGAGCAGCAGCTCAAATCATCTGCTGTGAGGCTTTGGGTACGTCAGCAGTTCCTCTCTGTATTTTTCCTGGCACCCTGTGGCAAAGGGAACTGTTCTTCAGTCCAACCCAGGAGAAGTTTGGTACTACCACTGCACCACTGCTTGGCTTGAAGTGTCCCTCAGCATCAGGAAATCACAATTTACTTGCTTTTAAGCTAACATTTGCTTTCTATCAAATCTATGTAATGAAGAGACATCTTCTGATGCAGAACTGCCTTCAGTAGTTCTATTTCTGCTGATTCACCCTCCCATCCCAGTGGGCTCACGAGGCTGCTGGGAGCATTCCCTACACTGCTGCAGAGAAAAACCAAAGTGTGACATTGTGGATCCCCACGCCTTTCCCTCAGCAAAGCCCCAAATCTGTTTTGTGTTTGTTATCAGGAATACCCAAAGCCCTTCTCATCTATAGTAGAGCACCCAGAAGGCTCAGGAATCAGAATGGTTTGAGTTGGAAGGGACCCTTAAAGGCCACCTGGTCCAACTCCCCTGCAGTGAACAGTATATGTTCACCTATACTACATGAGCTGCTCAGAGCCATGTTCAGCCTGACCTTGAATGTCTCCAGAGACAGGGCTTCCGCCATCTCTCTGGGCAACATGTGCCAGTGCCTCATCATCCTCATTGTAAAGCATTTTTTTTTTCCTTATATCCAATCTAAATCTCCTCTGTTTTAGTTTGAAACCACTTCCAGCTCTTCCCTCCAGCCTCTGCAGGCAGCTTTCTCCAGCAGCAGTTAATGCGTGAGGAGAGGAGAGCTGGCAGGTCTGCAGGAGAAGGCAGCTGCCCCGTGAGCTGTGCCAGCTATGGCATAAACCTACACCCTTCCTCAGGTCCCAACTGCACCAGGCTGTGCTGGGCAGTGGTTTACGGGAAAGGAGTCGCCTTCAAAATAACTCCTGCCTTGGAAAAGATGACTCAGCTCCTTGGCTTCAGGAACCAGGGCTTCCTAATGTGGCTGGAAACCATCAGAAACCCCCATCCTATTGGTGGTTATCACAGCTGTTCAAAGTGAGGTCATCTTTGCTACCCTTCTTCGGGTGTCATTCTCTCATTGACTGTCACTGGTGCCACTCCTCTGACAGATTGGTGACACTGTCCCACCAGGACACAGCAAAGCCCAAGGAGACAGCAAAAGCAGTTTACCAGCAGGCTAATTACTGCTGGTCACCACTGTTCCCATAGACATCAAGTCACATTGCCAGAGAGACAGGTGGAGGATCTGCTATGTTCCACTTAGTTGTCCTTCCTTCATTTTGTTCACCATTTGCTTTGCAGAACCCCCCCATACAAGCATACACTGGGAACGAGTAGGTTATTTTCTCAGCATTAACTTCTGAGTTTATCCAGATAGATGGGTGCAAAGAAGATGGTACAGAAGAGGGCACAAAAGACAAAACTCAGTTACTGGCCATGCGGGCAGACCCATAGAGCAAGGGATAATCACAACACTGAGTGGAGGATTCAAGCTTTCAGGGTAAAGCACGATAAATCTCCGATTCTTGTTTTTCATATGTCTGGTATAAGTTGTTCTACAAAGGCTGGTGACGCCGAGTCTGTCTGGGTTGCAGGTGACTTGAAAGTAAGAGACATGACAGATCTCTGAAAGAACAGGAGCTATAGGAAGTCAGAAGAGCAGCAGAGTTTGGGAGATGAGAAAGATTCATGTTTTGTTTACAGTGCCCAGGTCTGGGAAAATGGAATATTTACAGATAAGTTGCCTTTTTCCCCTGTCCTGCATAGCTTCTCTGTAAGAAGCAATGTAAACAGGTCTCTAAAGGAGCCAAAGGCAAGCAGGGCACCTTGCTTTTGTCATGTTCAAAAGACACTTCTATCTACTGCCTCTTGAAAACAACCACCAAAACCATTCTTCTACTGAACCACGGGGCTTTTCCATTCCAGATGGTTTTCAGTAAGGAGGGTTTGCTCTAGAAAGGAAATAGAAGAATCTGCTGTGGTTTGGTGGCAAGGAAACCAGCACTGGGACACGCTCATATCTGCATTCCTTCCTCGCTGGAGAGACAAGTTTTTTCAAGCAAAACTAAGATTTCTAAGTGTTTTGTAAGTGATACTCCTAATTAAATCTTTCCTTGTTTCCAGCCCCCGTGTTAATATTCATCTTTGCAAAAAGAGAGACCCAGGAGGATCTCCGACAGCATTTTAACTTCTCTGTTGTCAGAAGCACTTCTGGCTTTCCTTATCTGGAAAGCAGGCACTCAACAACAAGCTCTCATCTTGCCTAGGAAAAACTATTTCTGCTTTGCTTCAGACAAAACCAAAAGCTGAGTAGTGAAGGTAGCCATAACATGTGGATGCATTTATGGGCAAAGCACTTGGGGAAAAAAAATAAACTAGATAAGGATTTGAAGCAAAAACGCTACTGGGCCATCCGTATCCGCCCCATGTTTGCAAAGCAGCTGGACAAACTGATAATAGGGAAAAAAAAACTGTGCCAAGAGAATCACTGGCAAAGGGCAAGCAACAAGCGGCCAGCCCTAAGCCACAAAGCGTTAGCATGGGGAAAGCTGGGTCGTAAACACAGCTCCTGGGTGGTTGCCGTGGAAGTCAGTATAGTTAGAGGTGGCCACAGCCCACTGCAGCCTTTGAACGGAGGCTCCCAGCTGACATTACCCAGAACTGGAGTTGATGTTAGGCAGCATCTCAGAAAAACATAACCTCTCAAGAGTCAAGCAGCTCATTCTTAAGCATAAAAGCAACATCTCAGTACCATTTAAAACAAGTCTCACATCTTGTCTTACCTGGACTTTTGCTCTGTCCAAAGGTTTCTACAGCGAGCATCCCATGTCCCCCTCTCCCTCTGGATACCTTACAGGGAAAGGCAGCCCTGCTCTTGCAAAGGATGGATGTAACACCACATGCAGCCTATATAGACCTTGATGAGGGTGGCTTAATTACCACCAGCTGTCCCTTCTAGGGTAGAAATCACTGCAAAACCTGTGCAGAAAGTCTCTTGGCATCTCCTGCAGGGGGTGCTTACCTCTGTGCTGTGCACGTATCTCCAGCAGAGAGCTAGTGTCATCCCACAGAAGGCCAGAGCAAAGCAGAAAAATGCCTGGGGAGAAAGAGAAAATCACCACCAGTTACAAGAGGAGGAGAAAAAATCCATTTGAAAACACCCTAGGAACATATTTAGTGTGCTCACATGAGCAAGTCTGGTTAAAGCTAGAGCAGAGCATCACTTCCTCTTGGTGTGCCCCGTAATGCTGTTAGTTGTCAGGAGTGGGTTGCGTGTTGTGATTCTCCGTCAAGAACCAGTGATTACAACGTGGCTATTTAAAGGGGTTGACCAAAAAAGCACTCAGCTTCCTATGGGATGGTTAACCTAAATCTTCCCGAGGAATTTCATTGAGCTAAAACTCAGCTAAGGGTTTCACGGTGGGAAAAAACTGCCTGGATAGTCCGCATACGCATACAACAGGCAGATGGAGAGCAGCCAGCGTTGGGGAAGGAGTTGGGCTTCCCCTGACCCATGTCTCAGCCCTGGCCACGCTGTCTAGTTCAGACAAAAGGATGACTGAAATCCAACCAAGGCCACCGAGTGACCCTGGAGAGCCCAAACAATGCAGTGGTGACACAGGAGGCGGTCGGACTCTGTCCTCCTCCCCAGGCACAGGGCTGGAAGTCAGGCACACCGTCATGTTGTTTGAACAAATCTGATCTCAAACAAAACCCGGCCCCGATGTAAACATCAAGCGTCTGTTGTGACAGCTGGGCCAAGGGCTCTCATCACAGACACACACACACAAAAGTGGCTGTAAAATATCTGAAGACCAAACGGGCTCATCAGACACGAGTGCACAGCTCAGTCTGGGAGTGGTGAGCGATGAGGAACCAGCAGCATGGAGGTGCTGGCACAGGCTGCCTAGGGAGCTGGTGGAATCACTGCTCTGGAGGTGCACAAGAGCCCTGGAGATGTGGCACTGAGGGATGTGGTCAATGGGCATGGTGGGGATGGGCTGGTGGTTGGACTGCATGATCTTAGAGGTCTTCTCCAACCTTAATGACTCTATGACTCTCCAAGCACTCCCCACACATGATTCCCTTTGCAAGTTTTTCCATGTTTCCTCTTCCAAAATGAAGTTATGCAGCAGGGCAGTCACCCATCCGACCACGGCTTATTCTTTTTTATCTCCCTACGAGTATTCCAATAGAGTATGACTTGGCTGAAACCCCTTCAAAATTAAATCGTTCACAAAAGTGTATCAAATTCAAGCTTAGGGGAATAAAGAAGAGCAACTTTTGCTTAGAAGGTATGGGTTTTCAAAAAAAAGAAGGAAAAAAAAAGAAAGAAAGAAGCCCCAAAACCTCCACACACTGCAAGAAAGGAAAATGTGTTACATCAAATCCTGGAAATGAAAGCAAAAATGCCAGCAAGATGAATAATCAGACTGCTCCTCACTGGAAGCAGCCCTTGCATTTTGCTGCCTCTTCGCACGAACCCCCGAACAAACTGCATAGGAAAGTCAATGCTTTTACCTGATTTTTAGATGAAAATCAGGCTTGAAAAACCAGAAAATTAAGGCAGGTTGAAAAGCCCCACTGACAGCAATGGGAAAGATCTCCCATGGGAACCTGGACAGCAGTGATGTGTCGCCACCGTGTTTCTCCCCCTGGCTCTCTCACCCTTCCAGCACTTGCACTATCACCCTCTGTGGCTCAGCTCCACCCCAACCCTCCAGTGTGTGCTCTCCCTTCCCTTCTGCCTGAGGCTCTGGGAGCAGAGAGAGGCCCCTTGGGAGCCCGCAGCCAGTGCAAAGCAATTACATGGCTCCCAGAGCATCTCATAAATGAATTATGGGCTGTTCTCTCCTCTTGCCAGCCAAAAGGCTTTTGGAAGCGCAACTTC
>PPHD01019163.1:0-14225 GCA_002909625.1 Bambusicola thoracicus | reverse complement strand
CAGCTAGGTGTACTCAGGAAGGAAAGAAATAAAATGATAGTACATTCATCAAGTTTTGACTCAAGAACTGATTAACAATTAGTTTCTTATTTTCCCTCAGTGTTAGAATACAAAAAACCGCCAGCGTGAACAGGCCTGAAAACTAAAGGACAGCTTTAATCTACTAATGAATTGTTAAGGGTCTGGAACACTTCATAAAGAACTAAAGTTATCTTAATCATCCATGGTTTCTTATGAGCTTATATTGTGTTTTCTGTGTGATGGAGCTCTGTAAACGACAGAATCTGCATAAGCAGGTAATTTAGTGAGGGAATTGTGCAGGTTTCTGGCTGCTACCCAGCTTTCTTTCCTAAAACCACTCTCCGCAATATAACAGTGTAATGGCCTTCTAGGATTTTCTTGAAAATACTCTTGAATCTTTTGCAAAACTAAGACCGTGCTTTGGAATTCATATTACATGTGGATTAAGCTCACTCACTCTCTCTCTCTCTCTCTCTGGTCAAATAAATCCAGACTGAATACTTGAAGTTTTATGTAAATTTTGCTTCACAGTATTAAAACATGAATGTTTCACTCTGTTCAGAATCCAGTGCAGGTGCATCAGGTATAGGATTTTGAGATGCTTTTTTTTTTTTTTTTTTTTAATTAGTTCTCCCTGGGAATAACTCAAACAGCTTATAGTGGTGGAATAGCTGTAGAAAACATAACGGGAAGGGAGAGCAAGTGAAAATTGAATGAAAGCATGCTCCTTGGACTGAATCATCTCCCTGCTATTATGATCAGGCCCTATTCTACTTATTAGGCATCATTATATGGATCTCTTAGGTGTATTTTGCTGTGGAATGAAAATATTTAAATTCAAGTTATACAGGAAGCTACTTTACCACTGCTGCTTCACAGCCCTTTGGATAAGATCATCCCACCACATTTTGTATAATAAATGCTCAGCAAAGATTTTTCTTATTCAGAATTGTAGTGTTTTTAACTGGACAAGACAATCATGAAAAAATATTTTGAGAATGGCTAGATGTGAAATATCTTTTTTGTTTGGGGGAGATGAGACGTCTTTAGAAACATGTCACAGCATGACACCACGCCAGAGGTCATCCTTCTCTTTGTCATCAGCAGCTGCTCAGGAAACATGGGTTTTGACCAGAGTATCTTGCAGGTACATTTTCCTCACTCAAAGTAATAATTAAAAACCACCATATAACTGTATAACACAGAATTCAAAATATTTTTTTCAACCAAACTAAACAGTGACATAGTGAATACTCTGTATTGTATTTGTAGGTCTTCACTGCAGACAGAAAAGTTAAGTGAATACATCCCTGGTGATGCTCCGTGGTGGAGCTCAACCTCCTAGATGATTTCAGGCAAGCCATCTTACTGAGTATGCTGCATCTACTTCTCTCCTGAGGTTTGCAGAGGGGGCTGGTTATTTCTGTGTCCATCCGTCCTGGTTGCAGCCCTGAACCATCTTCTATGAGTGCACATGCCACTGGCGCCTCTCTGCTTATGACCCTCGTTTCCTTCTGAAGAAACATCATCATTTTCCTGACACAGCAGCTACTTGTAGGATCTCGTGTTATGCTGCTGCTTTTGCCTTTTCTGTGGTGTACACATTTTCAACCCGTCAATGGAACATCCGTTTCTAATTTAGATTTAATTAATTGTTGTTTTCAGTTTTTGAGAGTAAAACGGCAGCAGGTGACAGTCTGTACTTCATTACTGCCGCTCTGTTATTTAACAGCATTGGATTTGCACCAGGGTTGGCCTTTTTTTCAGTGAGCACTTTGTTCTTCTGCCACTTCCATTTACTATTTTAGGAAGAATAAGAAATAGCAGCCACAGCTTTGAACCCGTACTTAGTGGTGAGCTGGTTAAAACTTGTGCCTGCTGGAACAATGACAGTTTATTTCCTCAGCCCTCATTTGGGAGTTTAGACAACAAAACCAATTGCAAACACAAGTAATCTGTTCAGATACACGCTGTTAACTAGTGGCAAGAGCAAGGTTTGTCAAGAGAATGAAATATAAAAAGTGAGGTAATTCTGATTACTTATAAAATTTCTTGACTGAAGAGGAGAAAGTTTCAAATTCCAGTTGAGATGGAAGTTTGTTTTCATAACCAATTGTTTTCTTTAAAGGCTATAATGAGATATATATTTAACAAGGAGAACATATGGTTTCTTCTTATAACTTATATTAGTTCCAGCTTCTCAGCTACGTTAATATAATACCATTGACTTAGAAATATGATCTCAGTAGATTAAAATAGGCATGCTGTCTTCTAAATAGACAGTGGAAGTGCCATGTGAATTATGAGTTCTTCACCTGGGAGTATCTGGATTCCTGCCAGCAATGAGAGACAGTTATCCAGAGCTTTCTTCCAATTATTTGGAATAAAAATTAATCTAGGATTATGTTGTCTCTTTCAGCAGCACCTAACTGTGCTATCAGGAGAATTGCTTTGGCCATTCACACTGTTAGATTCTGTACCTTTGCCTGCTTGACAGTAAGCCTCTTTGTATGTTTCCTGTATGTATATTCTAAGTTTCAAAGGTCAACATTTTAATTTGTATTTTCTTGCAAGCTCAGATACTGATAACTTATCATAAATAAGTTGCTATAAAGTTATGGTGAAGTTATAAGACAGTTTGTTGTGGTTTTTTTCTGACAGTGATTCAGGAAGGTTCTCAGATTCCATTCCCTCCGTGTGACACAAATACACACAATACACACGTGTGTATATACATATGTATGTATTTTTTCCCCCTTAATATATTTAGCCTTTATCTGGAGGGTTTTTAAAGGTTTATTTCTTCATTTTATTACTCATATTTTATACTCAGAGTAGCAGAAGAGGAAGAGAGGGTACCAAATGCTGAGGCAGTTATAAATGAGCCTGAAGCCTTTACCAGACAGGGTAAAAGAAATAAATAGAGAGAAGTGGTAGAAGGAGAAATGTTCCTTATGTTAAAAAGACCTGTGATTGTACTAGTGACAACTAAGGTGCCATAATATATTGCAGATGCAATGAAATAAATTTCGTCTGGTCACTGTTCTGGTGTGCTCACATGAGACTGGCAAGATTGATTGCTAATGGTAGCATGCCAGGAGTAAACATATTATGTCAATAGTTGCGGCAGAAATTGCATGAAAGGAGAGTCAAATTGCAGTGAATGTGTCTGAGCCTCTGAGCCTGACTGCCTGCTCTTGAGAAGTACTCCTGGTCTACAGGTCATCTGTTTGCTTAGGGTCACAGAATCACAGAATGGCCTATGTTGAAGAGGATTACAGTGATCATCTAGTTTCAACCCCCCTGCTGTGTGCAGGGTCACCAACCACTAGCGCAGGAGAAGCTTCCATTTTCTGAATCTGTAATGATTTCCCAAGTAGAAATAAATTGGTGTCTGAGAAAGTAAACAAATATTATCCTATTTAAGCTGTAGGAAAAGCAATGTAGGGAGACGCGATGACTTGTCACATGAAGACAAATGCTATATCAGGGACAGCAATTGAAGCCAGATTTCCTTATGTCAGTTATGGGAAGGAAGTTTAAAAAAGCAGAACGTGCCATACGTCATAACATGCTATTGTCCATCAGTATTTCCACATTGGGTATTATGAACATTGAAATGTGTTATCAGAGTACGGCATTGGTGAAGGTGACCCTTCAGTTCACCCACTGCAATACTTGTGCTAAGGGAATGAAACCAGAAAGCAAAGAAGTGAATTAGCAACTACTGGATCAGCCACAAAAGTAGGGCACAACGTACTCCTTGCTGGTGTCTTATTTACTTTTCAAAGTAGTTGTTTTCATAAACAGTTTGTGACACTTGTGTATACAGAATAAAAGAGTTCTTTTCAAAGAGTGCATGCATTAAAAATTCATTTATTCACAATTCATATTTACCTACTTTAATGTATTTGTACAGCAGGAAACCCTTTGTACCTTTTTAATTGTTATTTTCTCTGGATGTTTAAGTCAATTACCACCGAGCAGTTTCACTCTGGTAGCTTTTGTTGAGTTTGGAAACGGAGAATTATGGGGCTCAAAGTAAAGCGAGCAGCTGGATCCCTTAGAATTAAACTCTTGTGTCTTTTTTTTTTTTTTTTTTTTTTTTTTTACTATGACAGTGTTCTGATGTCAAGACTGATCATTTTAAAAATAACTGCTTAAAAATAAACTCTTAAACGCTTTTTATTTTTAAAGCCTTTTATTGCTCCTAAATAGATGAGAATTTATTTTTGGATGCTGATGCTCGACGTGGAGAGTTTGTTTACGAAGCTCTCACTGCTTAATAAAAGCGAGGAGCTGTGAAAGTGTTCTCAGCTGGTGTGGTACAGATTTCTCTTTGGCACTTTCTCACCTTCTGAGTTCAGAATGGGACAGGGTGCCAAAGGTTATTACTTAGATACAATATTTCAAGCCAGGTTAAAAAAGATGAAATGTAAAAAAAAAAAATGAATGTCATTTATCCTATTCTATTTCTGTAGTCATGACTTTGTTTGGCTGCTATTGCTATTAAATTCCTTTTGAAGCAGTAGTTATGGTTAGAATATTCTGCTGAGATTTTATAATCATTTTAATATTTACTTTGGTAACCGGAGTTAAAAGCTATCTACTCTTTAGAAACTGAACTGATGGAGCCAGGTACGGATAGATATATTTTTCTCTGATTTCAGATTGGGGGTCAAGTCCAAGTTATGGACTTCTAGCAACTGAATAAATAATACTGTCATCCTTAAAATAAAAGGAAAACACAGATTATCTGAAAAGATGTTTTGACATATAAATTCTTCTGGCCATTAGAGTTATATCAGCAGCAGCCGGACTCCTTAGTCATTTTGGATTGGAATTATTCCACTTTGAATTGGCTGATTTCGCTACAGAAATTATAGCTCTTTTACATCATGATGATGGTGGATTTTAAATTCTGGATGGTTTCCAAACCCACAAAGGCCACCAGAATAGTTACACAACTATTCCGAGTTCAGTAGTTCTGTAGTCCACACGTGAATCATGCTACCAAGAGCCTGTGTGCATTGTGTCCCCAAAACAAAGAGATTATTATTTGTTAGTTATGAAGCAATAAGTTGTTATGCCAGGTAAACTGACTAATTGGAGGAGAAATGGAACACAAAGTCTAAAAAGGCATATTAATTAAATAACAACCTACAACCATCTTCAATATTTTCACACAGTGAATCTGTTTCTCTAAAGAAATCTCCATCTACTCAGTTACAACTTGTTCTTGCTTTTTGTCATCAGTTTTCCAGTGGGTATTTTTAAAGATAAATGTATCATGAATGGACAGTATTTTCACGTTTTTAAATGCCTCCAATTTCTCTGCTTCTAATAACTTAGGATTTATACAACTACAGCAATTTTTCTTAAAGCAGATTCTGTCTTCCTCTTCACATAGATATTCTTAGGTGCAGGTTTTTGAAATACAGCTGCATTACAGTAAATACATTAGTGACATACTTGGTTCTGAGTATATCTATTTTGAGATAGTATCTCTATTTTGAGATTCAGTTTGCAGTTTGTGGCCAGCTAAGCCAGAGCTATTTGTCGTGGGCTAAGCTATCATGTGCAAAGTACTACTTGATCCAGCAAGTGTTGACGTGGTCTCAGCCAGTACTGGGTTTTACAGGTGTGAGCTGCCTGCTCCTCTTTCCCAAAGCTTATCATATAATGATTGCAGCCAGTGAATTTTAACGCAGATAAGGTTGAAGCTAGAATTATTAATTAAGCTCTGAGAGTCTAACTACAAATTACCTAGTCATTTTCACCACTGCTTTTTAAGTATACCTCTCTAATTATAATTCATTACCTGTGCTGATCGAGCAGTACGTTCTGCACATTCTCACTTTTAATTATTGGTATTGAAGCATGGAATCGCTAATATAGTCTGGGATTTTGTAAGCTCTTATGACTGTCTTTCATACCTGGGCCCTACTTGAGCTTCCGTGTGAGGAAGTTATGATATCGATAATTCCCTTTTTGTAACCTTAATCCAAGGAGTGTATGTATAGCCTGGCCAAAGGAGTCTTTGTGCTTAGGAAACTACACATGCACTATAATTCAGTGCTGCCTTTGGTTTTTTTTTTTTTCTCATGTGCAAGACTAAGTATAGGTTTAGTAAGATACAGCAGAAAATATGATTGCAGATTTTCTTATGAACTGTTAAAATATTCGCCATAATCTCCTAGATATTCCATATTATTTAGGCAGTGCGTTTACTCTATTTGTACTCGAATGCACTGCTTATTTAGACAATGTGTTGAGAGGAAATTGCTTAAAAGCATTCCCAGTTAAACTTAAGTATATGGCAAAAATATTTAGCTTAGAATATTTTTAGGAGGCGAACAGAAAACCTCCCTCTGGCACCTTTCTATATGGAATATATTCAAGCATGCACTAACATTAAAAGCCTTTTGTGAATTTGTGGGAAGAAACTGTTGCTTGTGTCTATTAAATGACACATAATAGTTGCACTCCTAAATATTATGTTTATATTTCATTAATGCAGTTCTTTAAAATAAAGCAGTTATTAACTGAAACATCGTAAGACTTAAAACATTTCTGTTATTTAGAGTGATTTGGTATCACATTCTAGAATCACTCTATTTGTATGCTTAATATGCGCATCTGGGGTTAATCCTAAATTCAGCAGCTGTAAGCAGATTTAATGTGTTGTCCATAGAAAACATCAACATGTTTTACTGTAATAATTACAATGAATTGGCAAATGGAACTCCATAGAGCTGTGTTATTTTTCATGGTGCAGTTAAGGTATGCCCAGCTTTAGCAAAAGAAAAACCGTATTGCTTGTAAATGAAAATTGAGACAGCAAATGCTGGTGATTGTATTCATTTCAAGACTGGAGAAGTACAAGGTATCTAATATTAAACCAGCTTTACTTCAAAATGAATCCTGTTATTTTAAACTTGCCTGTTTGCAAGTCGCAGCTGTGCTGTGCAGTTTTCCTACTAACTGTGTGTGCTGTGTGTGAAATTGGGGTATTTAGGTCTGGGAGTTCTTATTGCTCTTTTGTTGATTTTAATCCAATAATCTTTAGTGTTTCATCTTAATCACAGATTGTCAACCGGCATTTTATGTCTGGGCAATAAAAAACACTGTTGAAATCCAAATTTCACACCAATTATTAATTGTAACACGTCCTCGGGGCTTTAACAAACATGGTATCAGAGGGTTAATAAGAACGATTTTCTAAGAACACTGTGCAGAAGCTTGCCTTCTATAAATAACCTTTGTGAGTTACAGTACATACATTAGCAGCTCTGGAAGGTGTTAAGAAACAGCAAACTTAGTTCTCTTGTTTGTTTCTTTTTTGTTAAAGTATTTATAAAAGAGGTTATAGGCGCATTGATCTCACATTCTTGCTTGAGATTGTGAATGTGTATAAATGGGACAGAAAGTCAATTATTCTAAAACGTTCAGTCATTATCCCAGTGCATAAAGTAATACCAATGTTTAAAGGGCTTTCACGGGAGGGAAAAGTAGCATGGCTCAGTTTACTGCATTGCCTGTCAGCGTTTTATTTGTCTACAGAAGCATATGCCACAGCATTTCAGCTTTACTGAAGAAGCGCTGGGTGCTCTTCAGCAATGAGGAAAGCTATAATAGGAAGTAGGTCAGTGTTTGAATGCAGGCTCTCTCCTTGTTCCTGGATCTTTACTGAGATTTTGAGTCTGTGAACGTTTTTTCCTCATGAAGATGTTGGCTTATTTGAAAGAAAAGAGAAACCAGGTATGTTCTTCACTGTGTCTATGAAGCTTTTGGGGACTAAAAGTGAAAACTTCGGGTCTAGTCAGCTAAAGAAGGTATATGACACTGAATCTTAATTGACATCTTTACTAAAATGTAGCCTACTTATTCCAATACTCCAATAAGGTGACTCTTAGATATAGGATAGCTCTTTTCATATCTATCTGTCTATCTATCTATCTATCTATCTATCTTTGTTGGCCTTGCTGACCCAAACAAGGGTTGTTCCACACCCTTCAAAGGCTGCCTTTGGAGTCCTTTTGTAATGTTGGGAAACACCATCTTCTGCACTTGGCAAGCGTGGCATTAGCATTAGGTGGTGGAGTCACTGTCCATGGAGGTGTTTAAGGGAGGGTAGATGTAATACTTAAGGACATGGTTTAGTGGACAGTACTGGTGGTAGGTGAATGGTTGGACTAAATGATCTTAAAGGTCTTTGCCAACCAAAATGTGAGACATGGTACTTGTTCTTGGGACTAATTAATGGGAGCCAATATTTTTGTACGTGACACATATCCTCAGGAGAAGAGCAGAGTAGTCATGTTTAAGGGAAAGGCAGTAATGCTATTCTGCTGTCTTCTGGTTTTGGGTATCCAGTTTGCCACTTCTCTTTTCCTGGTCCTATGCACTGGACCAGGTGGATCAACTGCACATTGACATGTGTAATTAGTTCTGTTCTCAATAAGAGAAGAAACTGCACTACTGTGTTGCCAATGAAGAAGGAACTCCAGGTCTGTGAGTGCATCAGGAACTGGAATTCCTGAGTCTTGCCTGCCAGCAAATGCATGGCAGGGAGCATGAAGAGGGGACAAAGGAAGCTCTGCACCAACTTGCAGCGCTCTTAGTCCTAAATGAATTTTCTGTTCTCTTTGCCTTTATTCTGTAAAATTCAGAGGAACACTGGGGAAAAGGTGATGGAGTATATAAATCGGAAGTTCTTGAGAACTGAATATGTAGATTGCTTCTGTAGTACTGCAAAACTCATGGCTGTCTTTTTTTTGTGATACTTTGTTCTAAACACCTAACTAATTTCTGCATGGATGGCAGGGAAGAATTCTAGTCAACATTCATGAAGGATATTGTACTGAAAGGTATTCTCCATAACAACTCCTTTCTGTTATTCTACACGTGTCTTTTTTCCAAGCAAACTGCAGAATTGGATTCTTGCTCTGTAATTTCTCAGTGAAGGTTTTATTTCAAATAAGATATCAAACACCAGAAAAGAAGATACATAAATTCTTTCCTGAAAAGCATCTGTGTCACATCAGTAAAGCTTTTTATCCAGCTTTGCTTTAAATTTCAAGCTCTTTTGGCCAGAAAATCAGATGATAACCCAGTAATTTCATTCTCAAATGTTGGTTCTGAAAAGGCTTTCATAATAGCTCAGGGACTATTCAGATGAAGTATGAAATGTTATTTATTTTGTTCCCTAACTTGCTGTATTGATACTTCTCTAATCGCAAAACCTTGTGGAAGCTAGATTTCAGACAGGTCCTGTTGCCCAACTCTGAAGAAAAAAGCAGGAAAACTACAGTTTCCATGGTTTCAGACACTGCGGTTCATTCTCTCAAGGCTGTTCTACTCGTGGTAGGAAGAATTCAAGTGCTGAGAATGTGAGAAGGCCTAAAAGTAAGATTATTTGTTGTGGGGTTATTTTTCATTTTCATCCTGTATCTGTTGTAATAGCCAGAGTTTTTCCAAATTGTCAGAGTTGAAGAGAGACTTCTCCCAGCTTAATAGAATTTCCCAGTGATGTTAGGAATTAGGAATTCTTCTTCTCAGATAAAGCTGTCCTTATAAAGTTATTTTATGGGGGGAAAAAATTACTTCAGTATTCTTATTAGGAATATTTGTCTTCGGATTAGGAATGAGACATTGGTAGGTGGTTGTTTTTAATGTATCTTTTAAATATGATTATTTCAAATAAAATTACTTGGGCTAATTATCAAAGGTTTCTCTTTTTGAAGGAGCCATCTCTTTTGGTAGATTATCCCAGTTCTTTGAAGCAAATTGCATTGCCTGGGTAAGAAGAAAGAAGGGGAGAGGGAGAGGAAGGAGAACTTGTCTCCCTTTTTTGCCTGCTATTCTTTGCTTCTTTTCCAACACAAAACCACTTAAATGGTGTTCAGAACATCCAGTCACCTCTGAAATGTCTGGATGTAGTTCTTGGGGAATGACCATTGCTTACAAAGTGACCTTTCACTTGTTTTTATCTGTATTTTAATTGTTTTTATGGATCCCTGCTAATAATCTGTTTGGGAGAGGATTTCTGATGTTCCAAACTATTGATGTAGCAAGAAACCCACTTTGTCTTTAATTCAGCTCCCATGTGTGAGACATTATCATAGGATTTCAAACAGTTCCAGCTGGCATGTGGGTCCTCCTTAGGACTGAGAGCTTAAGTCAGCAGAAGCCCTGGTCATCCTCAGAAGCTGTTTCACATGTAGCTGGATTGGAGGGGTCTGTATGCAGGCAGAGATGATAGATGGGTTAGAGAGGCCCCAGTCCTACCTGTATCACCCAGTGAACTTTCCCAGTCCTGCTGCCTGAAGCAGATCGGTTCCATTAATATAATGGAAAAACGTCATGGTCCTTTAGGTTGCATCCTTAAAATCTTTGAGCAGATAAGTGAAAACAATGTGTACAGTGTAAAGCTAATCCTTTTTTTTTTTTTTTCCCCTACACCCCCCAGTTTTTCTGGGATGAGAGGAAATTGCTAAGAGACATCCATAACCACTAACTAACCCACAAGAACAGCTGTGAAAGCAGCTACTAAAAAAAAAAAAGTCTTCCACTGCAGAAATAATATTCTCAAACCCCTGGCTCAGACTAATTAGTGCTGAAACTAATGTAACACGTTGTGCATCCCTCAGTTCAGTGTTCTGGTGTGTTGTTTGTCCTCCATAAGGGTACAAGCTCTTTGGCTTTTCAAGACAGGAAATGACAAAAGTGCTCATCAGAAAGGGACTCCTCCCTGCCTGCTTTTAAGCATTACCATGCCAAATAGAAAAGGAATAAAGCTGAGGAGCACATACTGATTGTTTTTTTTTTTTCCCATTTAGTTTGCATGTAATTTTATTACCTAAAACTAATAACTATGTGAATAAGTGTTTTTCCAAAAATCACTTTTATATTAAATGTTAGACTTCTTTATGAGAAGATGGCATTACTGGCATATAAATGGTGCAAAAATGAGCTCTGGATTACTAGAAAAAAAGTGTTCAATGGTCCACAAGTTTTGGAAAAGGGAAATTCATTTGTTGTAGCAGAACCTTAGAGCTGCTAGAATATTACTTTGATCCTGTTGCCTATAATTTACATGAAGACAAATTAATTCCATTAAGTATCTCCTTGTACTGGTTCCTTCCCAGTGTGCCACCAAATGTCTTCTCCCCCAAATCTGCTTAATTGCTGCTTCCCAGCACCATCTCGTGAGTTGCTAGAAGTGGTGAACAGCTGTTTTCCCCACTGCCAAGTGCCACTATGTGTATAGTTAGCAAAAGGTGCTGATTTATGGAGTGATCTGTTTCCTTTATCCCAAAGGCTGGATGAGTCACTCTGGAAGGAGCCTTGTGCTCATTGTCCCTCAATCTGAGCTCATACTTCCCCTGCCTTCATGTTTCCCACTTTCAGTACAATGAACTGTTCCCCAGGGAACTCCATTGCAGGAGGCAACCATGCCCTTTCCAGCACAGCTTAAAAGCTGAGAATAAGTGTTTCCTCCTATACTGACGAATTGCCTGTTGCAGTTGCTTCTCTGCTTTCAGTACTGCTCGCCTCTTCACAGCTTCCACACTACCCTTTGTTTTCCATCAGCTGCTAACCCTTTGAACGATCTTTATCATTTACAGATGCAAATAAAGTCTTCTAGGGTATTTCAGCTTACAGGAGGTAGAAAAAGAAAATAAATCCACTTCAGAGACTTGGGGATGCTTGGACTAGAAGTGACTGAAAATAGAAAGCAAACTGAAGAAAGAGGTTGTGTGGAGGAGGGAGACCCTGAGCAAACAAGAAGAGTGGCAAGTCTCACAACTTTAATTAATATCACGAGGCGTTTTCACTTTGAGTTGATAACTGAGCAGTTTTCTAGGGTTAATTTTTGACTTCTTTATTGTTGTCAATGGGAGCCCACGTAGGAAGCAGTGGAGGAGGGAGCATGCATACATTGGAAAGTGTGTCAGTGCACTGAGTCAACCTTGTAAAACGTTTCCATTTGTTTTGCTGAAAAGTAGTAGTCATCAGTTTTTGTTCCTCTTTCACCAGTCTCTGTCTGCTGTGATGCAGGGATCTTCCGGCGCTAGGGACTTTCCCCCGATGAGTGCCTCTAGAAGCAGCTCCTGTGGCAGGTGCTACCATCAAAAGGGGCGTAAAGCTGAGTAGTATAAAAAGTGAAATTTGGTATGAGATTAAAAAAAAAAGTTTTCTCATGCTGCTGCTTTACCACAAGCACTTTCAGTAGACTTCTTAACACCGGTGCTCCTTCTCTGAACACCCTCACCCTCAGTTAAATGGTGTTTTGTCTGTGTGAGAAGTACATGTTGCTTAATTAGCCTGTAGCGTCAGAATAATTAGTATCAAAATTCATAGATACTTTTTCTTAGCATTGCAGTCAGAATCAACTGTTACTCATTCATCTCCCCCAGTCTTCTTGAAAGGTATTGCTTCTTACTTCCATCTGTTGCAGTGCAGCTCTTTAGGGACTGACTGTCACAAAAGGAAACACACCTCTTGCTCCCCTTTTTAACTCTTAAGGGACAACTGCCTCGTTTCCTGTACCATCATGTAAATAGCAGTAAATGAGTGTGGGAAGTCTTGATGTTACTGACCTGATTATCTCCTTATTAGTCGATCATGCTGATTTGCAGCAATGCAGTGAAGGAAGTATTTACAGGGAACAGCTAGTGAAAATGGAACCTCAGGATTATTTTCAGACATGGGCTTGAACAGAATCATAGAACGGTTTGAGTTGGAAGGGACCTCAAAGCCCACTGAGTTCCAACCCCTGACATGGGCAGGGCTGCCACGCACCAGCTCAGGCTGCCCAGGGCCCCATTCAACCTGGCCTTGAATGCTACCAAAGATGGAGCATCCAGAGCTTCTCTGGGCAGCTTTTGCCAGATCAGAAGATGCCGTACTCCAGAAATGTGTCAAACATGTAGCATTCAGTGGGAGCAGCAGAGCTCCCAGCCTTACCCATGTGGGAGCTTCCAGCAAAGGCATATGCTGTCTGGGGAGCTGTGCTTCAACTTGAAGTGCAACTTTACGAGCCCAAGTTCTTGAGAAGTCTATCTGTTCTGCCTCTGTGTCAGCACTTGAGCATGCACTAGGCCTATCGAGCTCCCTTCTGGGGGGAAAAAGAAAGCCTACAGAATGCCACCAACTCTCTGTTGGCAGCTTCTGCTCTCTGCTATGATTCAGAGAGGGCTCTGGGACACAGTGGCTGCCCATTGTGACAGGCCTTTCCCTCTTCTTGAAGGACAGGAGGAGGCCTCAGGTCCTTCCCCTGGCGCTCTTCCTGTTGGCAGAACTTAAGAACAACCTATGCATTAATGCAGAGGGGACAATTAAGTTGCATTACTCTGCCTCCTCAGAATAATTCCTTTTTGCTTTGGGTAAAACCCTTCCCACCATGTAATTAGACCAGATGCTGTGCCCTGACCTTTCCTTTTGTTATTTGGTATCAGCACGTGTTTGAGATAGATAAATGCTGCTATTAACCATGTGTTCTGAAAAAATCCATAGCTTCCTCTCTCTCAAGAAAGAAATGTTATTTTCTGTACGGCTTTCCAAGAATGAGCACTTAAATAGAATAATATTTGGTATTTCAACAGTTCTTTATTAGTGAGAAGCAATGATTTCAAGTTTAAGTGTTTAGAATATGTTGAAAGCAGATTTAGTGGACAATAAGTAATACAAGTAATTTATTACTGCTTTTCTGGTGCTAATTAGCCAAGATACATTGTGATCTGATTTGTGATGAGATTATAATTTTCCAGTATTTTAACTGTCTCATTAGCTTAATGTTTAAGTAATAATTTGCTTTGGATAATTTATTCAGTGTTTTAATGTTCTGTCATTTCAAATATATGAGGGAAATATTGTTTTGTTGCGTTTGTTGGAGGCTGTGATGATTTATTGAAAACTGTCATCATCAGCAGCAGTTGCATATATATAGTCAAACCATGACCTTTCTCATGAAAGTGTGAATGTGTGTAGTGTGTATAGGCTCCCCTCTAAATTCTCACAAATGTATAGTTACAAAAATAGGTGGATTTATCTTGCTGGACAGCAGCAGAGAGGCTTGATACTCTGCTGTTGTCTAAGAAGTCAGCTACATCAGTTTAGAGATTGCAAGTCTCTTTTCATGCGAACAGTTAATACATCCTTTTTTGTAGGAACAGAGAGCAGTATGTTGGGGGGGGGGG
>PPHD01019162.1:0-10598 GCA_002909625.1 Bambusicola thoracicus | reverse complement strand
CCCCCCCCCCCACCCCCAAAGATGCAAAACTATTATTCTGTTATCTACTGGTAAGAAGCAGAGAAGGGGAATTTGCAAGAAAGCAAGGGGAGGGTGACATCTAACAGAGACCACATAATCACTTCTTTAAAAAGTCAGCAAGGAACACAGATTCTCACGTTTGGGAAGTAGTATATGGGGTGAACAACATGCCTCAGTGTACTTCCAAGTACTCCAGAAAGAACACTGTGTATTGGAAGGAACACTAAGCACACCTAGCTCTGAGGCTTACTCCAAAAGCAAAATAAAGTAAGTCTTTTCTGAACATTTTCACAAACACAAAACATAGTATCTGGCCACATTCACAGAAGTTGCATTTTTTCTATTTTGTTTCCATTATTTTGCATTATTCCTCTAAGAATCAAATTTAGCAGCACTAATGGTTTAAATTCAGCATAAAAATAAAATTCAGCAAATGTCATGGCAGCATACCAAGCATTTAATGTCAGGTTCCCTTATGTTCAACAATTTGCTGAAGTTTCCCATCCATCAATTAGACAATGTTGGAATGTTTTACACTGTAATTAAAAAATAAATCTCTTGTGCTTGTTACCATATTGTGGGAAGAACTGTTCCTTATATATACACCTCAGTATGTGCATTTGCATATATATGTACACACATTTTTCCAATCTTCTAGTATTACGCACTATTGTCATAATTAAGCTGTTTCTTTCTATGAAGATTTTGCTCTTAATACATAGTTCTGCAAGTGGACCCATGCAGAGGGCCAATCTTTTTCCCAGCAAGTCTACAGAAATCCCTCAAGCCAGCCTGCAAAGACTCTAATCACAGGAGTAAAACCTTAAATAAGTGTGAGGAGGCCACACCAATTAAGCCAGGAAGCAGAATGTTTAACATTACCCAGGGGCTCAGGAGTAAAAGTGGGATGACATGAAAAACAGAAGGAGTAAGAATGCACTGGTGGAATGAGCTAAGAGAGATGTCATGGCTATGAGAAAACAGCAAGAAGGAAAACAGTCGAGCCCCAGGGTGACCTTCAATTGAGAGCTCACCGCAGAGGCTATGGAAACCTCTCATCAGCACACAGGAGCCAATCAGCCTTTATGACAGGCACTGAAATCAGTATGGGTGTGATTCTGACCAATCCAACATTTTCACTTTGCACAACAGGTCAAACCATGTTCTCTACATGTTTTAGAGAGCCATCCTCTCCTATCTTGGTGAAGGAAGCAGATTTCCTCCAGCAGAGCTTGCCCTGACTGATGGTGCCTCTCTGCCTCCTCCATCACTGCAGCTCTGAGGGGTTCCCTCAGTGCATCTCTGTACGCATGCTGCCCACAGAAACATGGCTCAGCACACATACACAGCTATGCAGCAAATGTCTCTGTGAAGTGTCATGCATTTATCTCCAGCTCAGTGTAACTGAGTGGGCTGTGTCTGTACATTGAGATCTGGCATCCAGAGCAGGCAATTACACACTGCTTTAGTTAGACTAGCCCTTAGCAAGAGATGGTGAGTGTTGTCCTCTCTTAAAATATTAGCATTTAGACATCACTCTTTTAACTGCCACATTCTTCAGTTTGTTTGTTGTCCTGACAGTTTGAAGAGGGATTCATTCACAAGCAGCAAAGACCTACTGGTGATCCCAACCGAGGAAACACATGGCCACAATAATTTGTTTCAATATCTAACTGTTTATTTTAAGTTTCTAAGACAAAAGTTATCCATTAAGCCTGGTTATTTCAGCTCAAACTCAGACTGTCTTAATATCTGCCATCTGACACATTCTTGAAATTACAAGATAATGAATAATATCATACAGACTAAGGCAAGTATAATCTGTAAAACATTTTTTTTTTTTTTTAACTAAATATGTTTGACTCTTGAATGTTTACTGCCATGCACTACATACCTCAAAGCACAGAGCAGGTCCTGGAAAGTTTTACGGTACAAGGTGTGAAATCTAAAATACCACAAGGACAACCAGATCGGCCTTGAGCGGTCTGAACAGCAGACTGAAAACACAAAGGGTATTCCACGTGAAACTAAGTAACAGGAAAACAACAACAACAAAAAAAGACTGTCACATCTCATTGGTTTTGTTTAAATCATTTTGCAGTGATTTGAATTTTTAATAATTTAGCATGCAGTCAGCCCTTATTTTCTTCTATGTCCACTTTTCCAGCATTACTTGGTTTGTTCGGGGCTACGTGTAAACCTCAGGCCTTTTTTCCTAAAACTGAAAGGCAATTTTATGGATTGAGCAGGGTACTCAAAGCTGGCCTTAACACAGCCCAGTGGTTAGCAGCTCTCTGTGAGAAAGCCTTTGGTGCTGTTCAGCTTTTCCTCTGTACATCAGGACTGTAAGTCACTTTATCAGCGGGGCATAGATGATAGAATCTTTACTGGATCAGGACCACTGCACGCCATAATTTGTGGAAGCCAGTGCTGAACACATTTGCAGCAGGTATAATTCTGGGCTACTAAAACCATTTGTATATCGTGACAGTTTCTGCTTACAAACTCATTTCTCATGCTCTCCTTACTTCAAAATTATATCACAGTTTCACTGGACTTCTCAACTGCTTGAGTGATAACATTTAGGTGAGGATTTATCTTATTCAGCCTCAGCATTTTTCACTAATAACATTAATGCCTGGCAATCTCTTCCAGCCAGTGAAATGAAAACTGTCTAGATGTACAGCATACAAAGTATTCTTGTATAGAAACATCCTCTCAGTGCTCATCATGCCAAAAGCTACTTCCTTTCTGTTTACTCACGCTTCATAGAAGTGAATGAGAACTGCAGTAAAATGCTTCATCTTAAAGGGAAGCCTGTCACTAAAGTTGCTTTTATACTCTTTTTTTTTTTTTTTTTTAACTCTCCATCACTTGGTCCTCTGTCCTAGTCTTAAAAATAATTCCCTAAAATACACAATTTCAGAACTAGCCACACATACAGTCCAGTTATACAGAAAAGCTATTGTTTAAAGCAGCAGGGTTGCAATATGTGTGATCTGAAACCTAAATCATGCACAGTATAGCACGTGCTACTCATAATGTTAACAAATAAGTGTAAACATATACATAATACTCCACATTCCCAATGTCTGACATTAAAAATGCAAACCATAAGGCCAAGCCAGTTTGTTTTGAGAGGAGACTTTATTTTCTGTATCAGTCTCCTGCTCTGATCCATGTTATATGTTGCAAAATCCAAACTTACTGTAATAGTCTGCTTCTGTCACGTTTCTCTTTTCTTAAGGCTGGCTGCTGAAACAAGCAGCATCCTGATTCCTTCTCCACGTGAAAGGTATATGAAGAAGCAATACCCACAGTGGAATTTCTGAGCTCCTATGGTTAAAGTCAGGTGCTTAAGGCAATTTAAAACAATTAGAGCCAGATGCTCTCAATCACATACAAAATTCCTTTGATATCCATGAAAAGCAAATAAGAGCTTTGTTTTCTTTTTATAAAGAATTTCAAAAGCTTTGCTTTCTAAGGCTGACTTCTGGCTTTGTCAGAGGTCTCGCAAATATGAATATGTTTTCCCTTTGAGTTTCCATTAACTTTTAGCACTTGATTCCATTTTCTGGAAACACTGTAGAGCACAAATTAGCAAAGACAAATAAACAAAACATCTCAACTTCTTTGGGCAGTCATAGGGAATATACTGATATGGCAATATTTTGAGGAACCATCATGGAAAGTATATTTTCACATAGAGAAGGTCACTCATGTAGGACACTGATATTGGAACTGTTATAAAGAGGATTCTGTCATATGTTTTACCTGATAAAAGTCTGGCCTAGCTCCAAAGGTTACTGAAAGCAGGTTGGTCTGACTGCAAGCTTGCCCTGCTGTGTCTGGGCCCCCAGCTGCTGGCTCCCTGCTGGAGGAACAGGGGCCAACCAAATACCCAGGGGTGAATGGGTCTGGAACTCCCATGGTGAAACCAGGCAAGCTGATCTGCTGGAGCACTGTCAAGCAAAGGCACATATGAATACAGAGAAATCTCTGTCAAATGATGGTACCATCAGAGAGGGGGTGAAGCAGCTGTGGCTTGCAGCATGCCTGTTTGTGAAGCATGATTTACAAAAATCCCAACATAATTCATCTGTAGATGCTAGCCAGTCATTTCTCTTTTTTAGTACTGAGGCATCCACTGCACTACAGCAAATGCTATACAACTATTTTAACTTCACATTAAGTGTTTAATTAAGAGTATTTGCTTATGCTTAATTAAGCCTGTGCAGGTCTTGTAGGGTTTTTTTTATGTTTTGTTTTGTTTTTGTTTTTTTGTAAGGTGGGGTCTGACAGATGTCTAATACAATTATCTCCAAATATTTATTACATCCATTGTTAATCCATACTAAAAGCTAAAGCAATATATATAATATATTTAATCTAGAAGTAACTGGTAGGGTGGGACAATTGTATTTGTTCCTTGTTAACCTGTAGTGAAGAGACTGAAACATTGTGGGAGAAAAACAAGACCTTTAAAATCAAATCCAACAGTTCTCTCCTGAACATTTTGAAAGACTCAGCTTAATAAACACTTGTTCTGGAATAAGTGATAGCAAACTCCTTAGAGTAAGGATTAAGAAATAAGAATTAGAAAACACCAGATAAATGTCTGTGTCTGCTATAATACTTATATTATATTATAATATATATTATAATATTTATAATAATATAACATTATTGTAATGCCTGCGAAAAATTGCAGTTATGACTTCAATGAGATTTGATAGCAACAACTGATTCATGGACAAAATCTGATTGTTTATACATGAGCTGGAATTTCCTAAGTCGCCAAAATCTTTTACTGTGATAACATATTTACCAGGGGCACAAACAAAAAGTGTTTGAGGGGGGGAAAAGAAAAAAACATCAGAAATTTTACAAAATTTCCACCTCAGAGGGGGATGTACTTTTATTCGCTTGTTTTTAGCTTTATATCTGATTTCATTTTATGGATTTCATCCTGAGTTCCCCTGCTTTGTCTCTAGCTGCTCTGTGGGAAATTCCAATTCAGCACGGCCACATGCCACTCCTGTTCACATGCTGCCCTGGCTGTACCGCCACTGCATGAGATCCCATTGCTTCAGACTGATTTACAGAAGTCAGTGTGACCTGCTGCAGGATCATTGTTTATTTTACTTGAGGTTTCAAATATATGCCTTTATTCTTTGACAGGGAGAAATAACACAGCGAACAGGACACAATCTCCCAGCATAGCAGACATATGCCAGCATTAGTTACACTGTCATTTCTGAGTAAAATCATTACTGCAGAAAAACCTCTCCACCTCATCTTACAATGTTCAGTGAAACAGTAAAAAAGAGGTAGTGTTCTTTTGTTGCTGCTGGGAGGGGAGGCACAAACCTTGCACCTTCTTTTCTACAGCTCCATATCATGTCAACAAAAGGAACAAATGATGCCACAAGATTTCCTGAAAGTTGCAATTCCGTGTGAAACAATTCAGCATGGATTCATTTCTATTTTTCCCTGTAAAGAAAAGATAACTACCTTTTTCTGAGTAGAGAAATAAAAATGACCATATCTAGATTTATTTTTTTCATTCGGAAATAGGAAAGCTTACTTTTTTCTTTTTGCTCAGTTGAGAAATGACTGGAAAATCCTGTGGTTTAAACACCCAGCACTAAAAGAGAGAGGAAGGGAAGTCCCCTAAGAACTAACCAACTGAACACTCTTTGCCACCTGGAGAGAAAGGATGGCATGTTTCCAAGCTCACCACAACTCACAGAAAGATAAAAGGTTGCCTATTACATTCTCACACCTTTACAACATTAGTGCCACCTTGAAAAGGACCAGTAGGACTTCTGTCTTAGATACTAAAGTGTGGGAAGTGGTTTCAGGCATGGAGTCCATTTTCACCAAGTTACTCGTGTTAACAACAAGTGAAGCTTCCGAGGGAGAGAGCTTCAGAACCACAGCGACCTCAGCCCTTCTTCAGCTCAGGGTACTGGCTATTGAAAGTCCTATCAGCCGCAAATTCTCCCACATTCAAAGTACCGGGAACTCAACAACATAAACATCATCTTTGGAGAAAGGCATCCATTATTATTATTATTATTTTTAATATTTCAAGAATGAGAACAACACACACAACTGGGTGAAAGAAATGGAATGATGATCTTGACTTAAACCTCCACCTAGGGCATTCAGTATGTCTAAATTAAAGCTTCACTGAGTGTTGTAAGCAGAAGTTCATTTTGCATTCAAGTATGTGTTATTTCAGTAGCATTCCTTATTATTCCTGGGTAGAACACTGAAACAGGCCATGCTTTAATGCTCCTTAAGACTTTTAAATGAGAAATGCATATATCAAAGCTCACATTTTTTGTGGACTTATGGGACTTCCCTTCCTCTCTCTTTAAGTGCTGGGTGTTTAAACCACAGGATTTCCCAGTCACTTCTCAAAGAGCTTGCACATAACCACCTCTGCTCCAAAAGTACAAGGTACATCTCCCCAGTGGTGTCATCCATGTATCAAATGTGCAACACTATAAATCCTGCTTTGTCCAGAGGACTCCACATTCTCACCCACAGTTCACAGAGGATCAATCTCAAATATTTAAATCAGGTGCCCATGAAAATATAGCAATAAGCC
Source organism: Bambusicola thoracicus (assembly GCA_002909625.1). Taxonomy (NCBI): domain Eukaryota; kingdom Metazoa; phylum Chordata; class Aves; order Galliformes; family Phasianidae; genus Bambusicola; species Bambusicola thoracicus. The sequence goes on along the minus strand of PPHD01019162.1, from coordinate 3,958 downwards.
ACATGCTACTAACTCTGTGGTGCTTGTGTAGCTTTCATGACGTTGTTTCTTTCATATGGAAATGGGAATCTTCTTTAAAACAGGCAGTGATAGATGATAAAAATTTACAAGAACAGTGTTGGGGCACAGAGATGCAATTCTGGAAATGTTTTGGGTTTGCAGCTTACTTGCCCCAGTCTCTATAAAATGTTAAGCTCTTCTGAAGTCCTTTTGACTTCATCTCTCCACGTACCTCTTACTGTCTGCTTGTCTCTGCTGCTGAATCAACGCATTCAGTTCAGAGAACTTTCCTGTCAATTTTGACATATATGGTAGGGAAGCAATTGCATCCTGTACCTTAGGTAGATACTCTCTCATTTGCTGGGTTCTGTAGTCAGCAGCAGGCAAGGGAATGATCCCACTCTCCATAAAACTGGAGGAATGTGTCTCTATTGAACATCCAAACACATCTGAACTCAGCTGAATGTGTCTGGAGTGGACAACTAAGGACTATTCCCTTGTTTGTATTTTCAAAAACATTAATAATGTTGCAGATGATATGGCCTTTATCAGAATACAAATGGGAATAGGAATATTTTTATGTCCAGCGATCCAATGGTCTTTTAAGACCCTCCTGGCATATTGGGTAAATTAGGATGGTAACACTCTAACTGAATGACCATATACGCCCTGCAACCAGAGACCCATGTCAGCCAACACGACCCAGTCTTAACAGAAGACTGCAGAATCCATGTTCAGTTGTACTGCTGTGGCAGTTTTGCTCTCTCTAATCCTATGACAGGGGCAATTAAAACAGAAGTATAAAGCAATTGAAAAGCAGTATAAAAGTAACAGGGTTTTTCTTACCCTGAAACAGGACTTTTGCTGCTGTGGCTTACAGCTCTGAACCAGCAGAGAATATGCATAAAAGTTATGTAGGAGTATGTACAGTATATTTTGGCTCTGGAAAAGGCAACAGAAAATTGTAAAAAATTCTATCCATAACTGAGAGGGTTTTGCTCTGTTTCTTGTGGAAACTATTTTGCAGCTGCTGACCATTTGTCTGAATTAACAACAGACCTTTATTCCTTCTTGGTCTGACAGATTGTGTATGCTGGACTGCTCCATACGATTTTTCCTATGCATCGTGGCAGTGCATGTGCACATTACACTTTTTTGAGGGGGAGGGGGAAAACCAGTCAGATATCATTTGTTGAATACTATATTCGGGAAGTTCTGAAAATTTCCAGTGTTGCAGAACATTTGTGAAGCAGTCCAAAGACTGCAAATTTTATTTTGCATTTAACTACTCCATACACGCATCAAGGAAACAACCAGCAGCCTGTGTAGTGTCAGATTAAATGACACTAGTATTTAAACTTTTAAAATGGTCATTAGGCTTTGACATTAGCCTTGTCGATTAGTTCAGCTATATCAGTCCTAGCAGCATAGGGAATCCTGGGGTAGGCATGTTGCCATAGCACCACATTTAGCAACAAACTAATTAAATCTGCTGAAAGTAAGAGATTCTAATAATTGATACAGCACTGAGAGTGAGAGATGGAGCCAGCATCCCAGTGTTATTGGTAGCTGTGGTTCAGAAGAAATGGACATTTTTATGTGTATGTGGTATAGATTAAAAAAAAATTGTCACACCACTATCCTGACTCATGTTCAGGATATATTAGTGGCAGGCTCCTTATCTATACTGAACAAAACAAAAAACTGTATTCAGTATTGAATTTATGTGCTGAACTAAAACAACCAGTCCATTTCAGACATCTCACAATGGCACAGACACTACAGTGCGTAAATACTGGCACAATCTACCAAAGCTCCACAATCTGTAAAATAGCACAAACTGTTCCTCACTGTCTTCGCTCAGATCTACATGCTGCAAGCATTTTTTTTTTTTTTATTTGCAGAGACTCCTTACCTCCTCGGTTGTATTACTCTTCCTGTTCTTACACACACATCTTCTGATGGAACTGTTGTTGGCAAACTTGTACCTTGCATGTTTTACTGTGCCTTTTTGAATAGCCCAACTGTGATCCCAGTCTGTGTCCCACTGTATTGTGTCCAGCATAAATACTGCAAAGCAGCAGAGACTCGTTTTGAACTTCTGGTACTAAGTAAGGACTAGGACTTTAAACTACCCCTCATCATAATGAGTTATTTGGCTTACTTTTGTTGTCAGAGGATGACTTCGGCTTATGCCTGATCAGAGGTGGCAAAATGAATTAATTTTTTTCTCCAAATGATACACACCAAGGTTTTGGCTGCATTAAAAAATCAACAACTTTTAGTAGTGACCTACCTGGCCAGAGGACGAGGAACACAGAACAAGTTTGTATCTACCTGCAGAAGATTTCATGGCAACAGCCTCACTCTACTTTATGTTTCCTTCCTCCATCTTTCTTTCACCTCCTGCTCATCTATGCTGGTCTGTAATATCTTTTTCTCATGCTGATTCTTTTTCTTTTTCACATATATTGTACTTGCTCAAGGTAACAGAAGCCTTGTTAGGGACAATTTATTTAGTACATAAATAATTGTTGTGTTTTTTGCTAGAGAACTAAGCAATTCTGTAAAACATCTAAGAGTTCTTATCCATGCATGGTAGGAGATTAAAGTCAGATACCTGAAACAGGCATGATGCTCTGTCATCTGCCCTATGCTTTCTTGGAGGTGTGCTGCCCTCACAGAATGGCTGGGCTGCACTCAGAGCAGATCATAGGATCATAGAAGCATTTGAGTTGGAAGGGTCCATTAACAGTCACCTGGTCCAACTCCCCTGCAATGAACAGGGACACCTACAGCTAGATCTGGTTGCTCAGAGCTTGGTCCTGACCTTGAATGCCTCCAGATCTTGAAGCTGTTGCAGTGCCTACAGCCAATTTCTTAATGCAAGCTAAATTCAAGAGCTGCTTCATAAGTCATTCAAAGAATTCTGCAGTCAGAAACAGCCTCCAACATACATGCTGGGCAGATGAAATCCCAGTTTTGGCCATTCTTTTTAATACACCAGTATGTACAAACTGAAATTCTCAGTTAACAACTATGGAAAAGATGTAACCCAGCGCATGTTAACATTAGCAGAATAACACCTCTCTGAAAGCTTTACGCTACTGCACAGGTAATACCAACAAAGACAGGAGAGCATGTACATGGCAATTCAAGGGATCAATGGTATTTTCAGATGATAAATAGTATGTCTCACATAAAAGCATGCAAGAGTGCTATGTCAATGTGAAAGATTTAATTTCACAAACAAATAACTAGGAGGAGACGGAACACAGAGAGCCACATCCTGCCCATATGGGAAAGCATCCTGGAGGCCAGAAGAGAGGTGTGGTTGCCTCATGCCAGCTTCAAGAACCACTCTGCCAGAGCAGCAAAATGTTTCAAAGCAGGAAAGTCAGAGCCATTCTCAGAGGTTTCAACAGGCCCCATAGCCATTTCCATCTGCCGCTTAAAAGACTGTGAGCAGACCCTGCCCTCAGTTGAGACATATTTGGGGCAGGAGCATGTGTACTTGGTAACAGCAGCTTTACTGTTCAAATAGGAAGAGTTTTTTTTCCAGAAAAATCTTTGCAGTATTTGTTTCTCCCACCACTGGAATGAATCTTGAATAATTCTAGACGTTTAGAGGAATGGAAAGGATGTGAAGGAAAGAAAGAGAGAGCTTCTCCTCTTCGGAAACAGCTAAAAGCCAATTGCTCACCTGGAATGTAAGTTTTGTTATCAAGCCCCTCAGTATACATGAAACTTCAATACGAGGTGAGACTCAGCCTATTGACTGATACAAGGAATTCAGGTGTCCTATGAAACCTACTGCATCATCTGCACCCTGTGAGAGACAAGTCAAAAGTCATCCCAGCCACACAGCTTGGTGATCAGAGCACAGAAGTGGGTTGTGAGAGAACTAAGATTTTATATACATTTTATATTTATGTATATATGCAAATATATATATATA
>PPHD01019161.1:0-14225 GCA_002909625.1 Bambusicola thoracicus | reverse complement strand
GTGATTTTAGTCAGTTACATCAGTTAATAGTAAAGTGTGGGATAAATTGTGCGGAACTGATCAGTACAGATGTTTTGAACACAGCTACACTTTTCAGATTTTTTGAGCTGTCCGTATATTCATAAATTGAAAATATTGTTGATATTCAGTAAAAAAAAAAAAGTCATTGTTTTCTGAGGACTGCAATGGATGTGTTTCACAAATATAGACGAGTTTCTTACATTAACTGTTAGAACACCTGGAACACTTTTTCAGTTGTTGGTTTTGGGTTCTGTGTGTTTTTCCAAAGGCCGTGCCTTACTCCAGGGACTATAAGCGGAAGTACGAGTTCTTCAGAAAGAAACTGAAGAAACAGGTTAGTAATGAGCAGCAGCCCAGCACAAGGTTAAGAAATGCATGCCCCCGAACAAAGGAAGCGTGGGTTACAGGGAAGAGAAATTGTATTTCTCTGACCTGCTTTGAGAACGTAGAAGGACTGTCTGATTACAAACACATTTGTGAAGCAGCAGCTTGATTAACTTGATTACGATTGCCATTTGATCTAACAGTAGGGTTTGTGACTATGAGCCATGAAACTGAAAGCAGTTTAATTGGAAAGCAGAAACTTTAAAAGGTTAAAAACTAAGCCTGTAGGTGGGCTGTAAACATAAAAGACTGAAAATCATTGGCATAGTAATGGTAATAGCCTTTGGAAATCAGAATATGGAAAGAGCAGTTCTCAAAAAAGACTTTAAACTGTTCAGATAGAAATCTGATCAGGCTAGATGACTGTAACAAATTGTTGCAGCTTTAAAATGTTAAGTTTATAAATCTGATTTGCAAATTGTAGTCTGAACTGACAGTGACTGTTGTATTTATAACACTTAGCATCTGGATATCCAAATAAGAAAACATCTGTGGACAACTGCCATCAAATTTAGTGTCCTTGGGGATGTTTTATATAGTGGTTGACTTTTAGTTGACACCTGTACTTCACCTGTTACCTAGCAAATTTATCTCTAGCCTTTCTAAAACCTGTATACTTTGAGCTGATGTGTACATCTTACATAATTACATACACATCTTGTTTTCATGGTCAACAAGCTTCTGTTTGTTCTAATGTCTCATTATCTCAATCTGAGAAGTGATAGACTGCTCTTGTATCCAGTGTAACCGGAGTAATTTAAGAAATACGCAGGTTCTAAAGCATACATTACCATTGCCTTTTAAATGTTGACATCTATGCCAATGATAATTAGGGTAATGCATTGATTTAAATTGACATTGAATTATTGTAGATCTTGTTTTAATAATCTAAGTTTAATTTCAGTAATTGATTCTGTAATTGCTTGAAGTGATTTGCAATGAAAATAGTGTGTTTTATTTTAAAAGGCTTCTTAGCTTTCTGAGATGATGAAATAGACCTGTATATTTCAGATGCTCTATAACTTTGATATCTACTACTGTACATTATTTTCCAGTTTGGGAAATGACAGATAATGCACTCTCCCACCCCAAGTAATTATTTTTTGTTTGCAGCTTGGATCAAGCTGTTGTTGGATGGAGATATATTTATTTGTATGCCGATATATATAGACATTACATTTAAAGAGAGGTGCCATTATTTGTCCTTTAGTTAGGCATTTCTGCATTGAAAAATTCATCAGTTCCGTGTAGTATACATCTGGCTCTTTAAAATCTGAACTATATTGAGTTTCTTGCACCATCATAATCCAGTCATTGTGCAAAATGGGTTGAAATTTCCTGTTCCCATTGTCACTGAATTTCTCAGTTTTGCCTGCAGTAGTTGCTTACGTGAACTGGCTGAAAAAAAGTGAAATCAAGAGAATAGTTTGTTCTCATATAGTGATTTTTAGTACTTAAGCAGTGTTGTATCTCTGAAAGCTCAGCAGCAAGTATGATCTCTGTGAATATTTTTTGATTTAAATACTTTCATATATGATATGAGGAACCTTTTGATTTGTTTTCAATTTTTAAGTCAGTTGATTTTTATTTAAATATTTTAGGAATGCTGGTTTGTAATCTATACCACCCCTTACAGTTAAAGTACTGAATTATATATTGAAAGTGAAATAGATCAGGGAGAAATATAATAATTTTATTTATAAACTCTGAGGTGTTGTGGGAGTGTTTTTTTTTTCTTTTTTCCAGTCAGGCTTAGAATATGCTGAATTAAAAGTTTCCATACCTCAGTGTATGCAGAACTGAGCATATGCTACTATGAATAAGAGTTTATTTTAACGTGATTTTCTTGGGATTCTACAACAGTAGAACTTACAATCTGAAGCTTTCCCTGCTGATGGAATTTTGTGTAAATAGAACCTCTTGTCAGCCAATGTTTTTCCACATTGTTTAAGATGAGGATTTGCGTGCCACACTTTTGTCTGTTTACAGACACTGATATTTGTTCCATTAATCTGTTTTCCTCTTCACTGTCATTTTTAGAGTGATATTCCAAACAGATTTGAAATGAAAATTCATCGCACAACAATCCTTGAAGATTCTTACAGAAGAATTATAGCTGTGAAGAGAGCAGATTTCCTTAAAGCAAGACTTTGGATTGAATTTGATGGTGAAAAAGGTTTAGACTATGGAGGAGTGGCCAGGGAATGGTTCTTCCTTCTCTCTAAGGAGATGTTTAATCCTTACTATGGATTGTTTGAATATTCAGCTACGTAAGTAATATAGTTTCATAAGATTTGAGTACTAGGGAAGGCAGATTCATTGTATCTCTTGTATGTACTTTAAAAATGGAATTAGTTTAATTTCTTTTTTCTTTTTTTTTCCTCCTTCCTTCTTTCTCCTTTCTCTCCCTTCTAAACTATATTGGAGGGTTTAATTGATAATAACCGAAATATCCTGTGTATACTAGTTTTGCAGAAGAGTACTGAGGAAAGAAAACCTACCTTTTTGGTTTTTTCAGCAGTAGGCCTTCTCATCTTTGCTTACACAGACATACATCTGCAGCCATCTACTACCTTCAGAACAAAGAGGCAGTATTTGAGAGAGAATGCTGAGAAAATAATTCCAACTATATTAATAGGAGTTAAGCACTTCTATGGGGTGTATCTGTAACTTACAAAGATAATTTGTGGCGTTATTTTTGCTAAGCTAATAGAATCTTCCGTTGAGTATTATTTAATTTTAGATTAGTAATTTACTAATTCAAATAGAACTATTTTTTTTAACTTCATGAAAAGTAATAGCTGATTTCATCAGTGATGTCTTTCAGATCTTTGAATGTGGAACTGTTCCAATAAAATTGTTTTTGTTTCTTTTCTTCTGCTCCCCTCTGCTTCAGAGATAACTATACTCTGCAGATCAACCCAAACTCTGGACTGTGCAATGAAGATCATCTCTCTTATTTCAAGTTTATAGGTCGAGTAGCTGGAATGGCTGTTTACCATGGCAAACTTTTGGATGGTTGGTATTTACTTAATACCATAGTTGAATTAATATTGTGCATATTTTGAATGTTAAGTTACCTACTGTTCAATGTATTTGTTCTCCTTTAAAGCATTTTTCATTCGTCCTTTCTACAAGATGATGCTCCAGAAGCCGATAACACTTCACGATATGGAGTCTGTGGTACGTGATTTACTTTATCATGTATGTTAGGATTTCAGTTTTTCATATGTGTAATTAATGGCACTGTGAAGATTAAAAATGCACAATTCTAGGAATTTTTAGGATACATGTTTTATGAGACTAAGTTTTATGGGAATTAAAACTTTCACTGAAAAACAGACTCCGGTCTGAATTAGTTGACTGAAAACTTGAGTGAACTCAATGATGTTTCTAGAAATATTTTAGACAGGAAGTTACTTAGAAATAAATATAAGCGTGAGCAGCTTTGGAATCTCCATATCAACCTGCTTCTTAAGTTTGTTTCTGTATTTTGATGGTTAAAAAGTAGCATATTACATGTACTGCCGGAGATTGAAAATTGTACTTAGTAATAAAGTATACTATTTTTTAGAGAAAAAACAATCTCTTGTTGAATGTATTTAATGCCCTAATAATGGGTATTATCCAGAGTGGTTTTGGGCAGAGTGATTTTTTGTTCAGTCTCTAATTTATTACTGTTTTTGCTGCCTCGTGAGAATACTGTATATAGTTACTGTATGTTTCTGAGTAATAGGGTAGTTTTTGTCTTGTCTTTTTTTAAATACTGTATATCTTAATTTTTAAGTCCAAAGTTTCTGAAGTCTTGTCTGGTGATAAAGGGAAAATAAAAACAGAGATGAGAGACTGAGCTAAAACACATGACTTCAGAACATGCTGTGTTGTCCTATTGCAGTGTTGATACATGTGATTTCTAGTCCTGAGAATGCTGAGTCCTCAGTTTCAGAAGTCTTTGTAGTTTTGTACAGTTACAGAGCCTATGTACCCAATACAGACTATTTGAGATTCTGGAATTCCACTGATCGGTAGCAGAGCCATTTTTAGCTGAAAATGTGACAATTTTATTTTGTATTTGCTATTCTGAAATTGCAGGTTGTAACCTTCTAAGATCTGTGTGTCACGCTACTAATGAGCAGATGACTTTGCCTACTTTCAAGAATTACTTTTCTTTTCATTTTGGTTTATGCTGACAATACTTTGTGCTTATGATTGTTGGGTACTTATTTATGGAAAAGTTTAATGATAGTTTCTGTCGTGAAGAGAGACCTTCCTTTTTGTGTATGTCCATTACAAGAGATTGCTGCTCATAAAAATACCATCCTATATCTAACCTGCACGGTAATTGTTTGGTAAAGGAAAGAAGAAGGATTTATTTATTCCATTCTTTGTACCTGATGCTTACAGTAACTGTGCTCTTAAGGAAAGCAATTTAATAACAAACTAAATATATTTCTCACTGACTCTTGAACTTGAGATACTAATACAGTCATTCTCAAACTGACAGCATTCCCTGTGCACTTAAATTAGAGCAGGCTTTTTGTGAATTACTAGCTTATGCATCCTGTTTGGAGGGTCTTTGTACGCAGTCATTTTGCTTTAACAAGCTTTACTGTAGCACGAATATGTCCATCAAAGCTTTAGGACTAAAGATGGGAGTTCAGATATGATGCCTTGTGGGAAACAGGTATCCAGGTACCAGCTAGGCATTACATTAGTTTGTAAACCTGATGTTGGCAAACCATTCATTCCAGTGTGATGTTTTCTCACCAGAGTAATTAGACTGGCACAGTTCTTTTAAAACTAAACATGCCACCAAGCACTGAAAGATTAGTCGTCATTGTCCTGGACAGCTGTGATGCTGTAAAGAGGAGCTTCTCCTGTAGAAAGACATCACTATCTGGAAAGGGAGTGTTATGTTCCAGTTTCTCATGTCCCCATGAGAATATTGATGAAAGTAAATGAAAAAAAAAAAAACCAGGAGAAAATCTGAACTATAGTTCATGCTTGGAAAATAAATCAGATATAAAATGGAAATAAAAACTTAAATATAGTTAATTGCTTTTAATTAATTGTGTGTGTATGTAAATATATCTATATATACATATACATATATAAAACCACATTCTTGCATGTTGTTTTTTTTTTTTAAGCTCTACACTTCTCTGCAAAGGCTTCATTGCTGTGTGCTTTCCAATATATCTGCTTTTCAAAGTCCTTGAAACATAAATCTTCTGCCTTCAATATAGAGTGAAGTATTTGTTGTTGGGTTTGATGGGCAAATACACTAAAAAATGAAATCACTACTGCAGTCAGTCTGCAAAAGACCAGGAGTGTTTTTTTTTATTCAGGCGTATTTGTTTAAGAAACACTGATTTTTGTTGTGTCTACCTAAGTCAGTCTCTTGTAGTCATTCATTAAACTTGTAATTCTCTCTTCTAGGATAGTGAATATTATAATTCTCTGAGATGGATTCTTGAAAATGATCCAGCGGAACTGGACCTCAGATTTATAGTTGATGAAGAACTTTTTGGGCAGGTTAGTATGCATATGTAAAGGAGATTAGGCAAAACATGAAACAAAATATTTGACCTATGAGAGTAGTTGATTTTATCTGTATAGTATTAAGGAAACAAGCCACAAAAGAATCCATCATTCAGTCATGTTGGCTTGTTTATTCAACTTAATTCCTTTAGCTGGCATATGCTCATTCCATCCTTTGTTAGTCAGGATATGACATGATAAAGAACTTGGAAATGAGCACAGCCTGTATGCAAATGTAAGGCATTTATTGTAGCCAAATAATAAAAAATTGAGATTGACATGCTGTCATATGGCATCTCTAAATAATGTATTGGAAAAAAGTATTTATATTTATTCTACAACCTCTGAAACTTGTACTATTTCTCATAATTTTCAAATTCTACCTTCTTGAAGACTTAGCTGAATTACCTAATATTAACACATGAATTGTTGTACGTATCTTATGTAAGACCTATTTTTTGTACCTCATCTAGACTCATCAACACGAACTGAAAAGTGGTGGATCAGAAATAGTTGTCACCAACAAGAACAAGAGAGACTACATTCAGTAAGTAGTGGTCACTGTGCAAGGTATATCTCTGCATAGCCTCTCTAGTGATTAAGCCTATGTGTTGGCTGTATTAACAAAATAAAGTTGTTAATGTGTATAAATCGTTTTTAATTTAAATATTCGCTTTTTTTCCCACAGTCTTGTAATTCAGTGGAGATTTGTGAGCAGAGTACAGAAACAAATGGCAGCCTTTAAAGAGGTATCATTTTAGATACAAAAGATTCATAGAATTTGTTGCATCCAGTCTTAAGACAGGTTTTTTAGAATGTGACATCCTAAAGACCTGTGGTGGTGTTGTTACAAGTGTAATCCAGCAGTGGCACTTTGTAATGTCAGCTTTGAATTTTCTCTGTCTTAAATTGTTTTGGTAAATTTTTACTGAGGTGGTGAATTCATATTGGAAAATTTGCATATTTTTTCAATCCTGGCTGACAGCTTTAGCTGTTATGTGAATTATTTAATGAATTCTGCATAAATGAAAATGGAATCAGACTTAAAAGAATCAAATGAAACCTAGCTAGTGTGTCCTTATTTGTGTAAGTGGTATTACATATATGATAATCAGAGTTGATAATTCAGTACAGCGTGGTAAAGAAACATGAAATAAGTCAGAATTAAAGGTCCTGTAACCAGACAGTGAATGGCTGAATTTCAAGCACACGTATTTGATATATTGCTTAGGCAATAAATGCATGAATTGTCTTGATTTTAAAATATTGTCTTGATTTTAAAAACTTCTGTTATGTTTTTAGGGCTTTTTTGAACTAATACCTCAGGATCTGATTAAAATCTTTGATGAAAATGAGCTGGAGGTGAGCATATCATAGAAAAGAAAACAAATCATAATGAAACTTAATGTTACAGACTTAACCTTTGCTTGTTTTTTTTTTCATTTATGTAGTTACTGATGTGTGGACTGGGGGATGTGGATGTAGCTGATTGGAAACTACATACAAAATACAAAAATGGCTACAGTGTAAATCATCAAGTAATACAGTGGTTTTGGAAGGTATTACAAGACTTATTTTTATTTTTTTCACTTAAGGAAACCTGTTCAAAAGATGCTCCCTTTCAGCTATGCTAGGTCAGCATGTGGTTGATTCGTCAGTAGTTGGGTAATTATTTGTACACTTGAGAATCTTGAGCAGGACAGTAAGAAAACTGAATGAGATGCACGGTAGGAATGTAACAGACTGCTGATAACTTGCCTTTAAAAAACAAACAAACAAAAAAAACCCTGTTTGGGGTTAAATATTATTGTGTAGCTTTCTGTGGCGTAGTTACACTGAAAAGGATAAATCTTCCATTTAATAAACTAGTGGAATTTGGCTGCTCGTGGATAACATCGGGAAACTTCAAAGACAGTAGGGGTGGGAAGTATGTTGCATAAATCTACTAGCTTGAAACCTTAATTAAAAACATTTCAGCTAAGTCTTTAATTGTAATTATTGTCATACGCAGGCAGTCTTAATGATGGACTCTGAAAAGAGAATAAGATTACTACAGTTTGTTACTGGCACATCACGTGTACCTATGAATGGGTTTGCTGAGCTTTATGGTGAGTACATAAGATTGTATTCACAATTAACTGAGAACATGATACAGCTATTTTAATGATGTTTGACTTTAAACATACCTTTTTTTTTTTCAATTTCTATTTTAAAATGTGTTCTGGAAAGCTACAAAGATCTCTGTTTAACACCTTGGTGAGCATGAAGAAAATTGTTTCGTAAGATACTGTTACAAAGACATGCTTGCAGCAGTAGTTAACTTCAGATTCTCATGAGTTCTGTAACTGCTTTCATCTGCCCCCAAGCCACACCTACACAGATAGAATTGTTTGTAAGGATATGCTCTGAAGTGGACCACTGAAATGATGTGAGTTAAGCATGAGCCAGGGAGAAGTAGCGAACCCACAGCAGGGAGACTGAAGCAAGCAGATGGCAGTGGGAGGCAGACTGCAGTGCTAAAATGAGATGGCCTGCTGTGGAAAGTCTGTGGGCAAGCAGATAGGACAGCCTGCAAAGGGTAGGGATGCTTGTGAGAAATCTGTTTTCAGCTGCCATCAGCTATTGAGTTTTCCACTAGACTACTTCATTAAGGCTGAATTGCAAATGCAAGTGACCGAATAGTCTAACTTATGTATTTAAATAAACATTTCCTTCTTTGTAAACAAGACAGTGATTTGTATATAAAACAAATTACATAATGAACAAAAACCAACCACTGTGTCCTGGTTTTCCCCTCTCTCCATTTTCCTTGCGAATACTTCATTATTTTTTTTTTCCATCCCATCACTGAAGGGTTGTGAATACCAACGAGAAGGATGCTGTGTGCAGCAGAGCTGAGCCAGGTGTCTGCTCTCACACCTGATCCACGGGTACTGCTTTGGAGCTGCAGCACATGGAACTTGATAGGAATTCCGTTTCCTCTGGAAGCGTTTTTAGACAAATAAACAAAGTCTTGTAAGGAATGATAGAAGGAAAGAAACTGTTGAATCTCTAAGCCCCTTTCTGCTCAAGGACCTATATCCTTGGGCAGCCTTCTGGCCAAGTTACAGTTTTGGTATTTCTATTTAATTGTAATGGAGAGCTCAGTGAGCACAGTGCTTTGGTTCTTTCTTTTACAGTCGTTTCTTCTTCGCTGTGGCTAGCGTGCCACCCTCGCTAAATCCCAGTAATGGTCACGCTCGTATCTGCTTGCATTTGAAGGACTGTCGGTGGTTCCCCAGCGCTCGGTGGTGGCCGTGCTCCACGCCCGGGCTGCTTTCGTTCTTGGGGCTCGCTTCCTAGCGGCACATCTCCCTCTTGTGGCCACGCCGGGAATTTCTGCTCATTAAAAAAATGCGGTGTGAATCGACCAAAGTTTTGTGCGTCTGTTCTCAAACAGATGAGATTTCGTCTATTTCTTGTCTTCCCCATAGCCCTGCCTTGTAAGCCTCTAGTTCGGTAGTTGAGTGGCTAAAATGCAGGCTTATTCACACCTGCCTGTGAAAAGGGAGCTTTATCTTTGTGTCACATGGTAGAAAGCATTGTCAATTGTAGAACTACTTCTCTGCTTCATCCTTCTTCCAGGCGTTCTTTCTACTTGCCTTCTCCAACCAACATTCTATACTGAACAACTATGGAGCTGGAGGTGTTCCCGCAGCTACTGCTATATCAGTCTTACTGATAATATTTTAGGGCTATGTGCTCAGTGTGTGCTCTCATCTGTCAAATTCATTCACTGTATATATACACCGTATAGTTACTGTGCACTGGTTGGTATTTCCTGCCTTTCTGTGTATGTGAGTGGCTGTGGGAGGATTTTCTCCACTTGTTTTGCTTTGATTTGGGGATGTATCATTTACTGTGTATTCTGCTGCTTTGTGTTCTTTATGTACCTTGGCTATCTTCTTCCACATCCGCTTCTACAACTTTGTGTTCATTAATCTTATTTGTTGGTGGTGTTATATGCATTTTATTACACATTATACTATTATCCTTTCTTTTTAATGTGACTATGCCTATACTTTTCTTCATGCCTCCATAAAGCCACAAATGAAATATTTTTTTATTGACAAGTGTAACAACAAACCAAAGAACCCATTTTTGAGGAGTCATAGTCACCTCTTCTTTTTTTCATATTGAGTTTTAAAACCAAAATAATTTCATAGGTATTGTGTAGAGTACCTTAAGCCATATACCTTAGCTGTATTCATGGATCAACATATTAGCATTACTGCTATTCATCTTTAGTCTGAAAAGTTTTGCCTTTCTCAGTTTAGAGGCAGAGAGCCACTCCATCTTGGGAGCTTCCTATTTGTATTGATGGTCTTCTTGTAGAAGTGAGAGGGCACCCACCATCATAGGCCATCTGTTCTCTGACAAAATAGTGATTCTGTACTACACTGTCTTTTTGACATGCTGACAAATGCTTTCTACAGCTTAAGGAAATGGTTACAAAAGGCCTTTCCCATCCACATGGGAAGAGTTGATTAGATTTAAAAAAACTTTCAGATGTGCCATACTGTAAAACAGTTGCTGAAGGCTCAGGTGGAGTGGAGCTGCAGTTGCTAACCAAAAGTTCTCTCAGGTGCATGTGTTCATTACACGAGGTCGCTGAGTCTCTGGAGTTACACGTATGGTTGCTGTATTGCAAAAAGTTTTCAGTTACTCTACTCTGCTGTTGCCTGGGTAAAGGTACACATTGAATAATTTCTGCTAGGTTTTGTAACTTGGCACGTCTATATTTTTACACAAAAAACATACGCAGCATAAAACCGTCTTCCACATGAAGCGTGCAGTGCCTGTTTTGCTATGCTAATGTGTTTGGGTCTTAGGCTTCTGACTCTAAGGTGTAAAAGTCTCTTGAAATTAAGACGTACCAAGAAATACTTGAAGTAAATTCAAATTATGGACCATTATTGTGTATACTGTATTTGGTTCGTGCAAAAGGCTCCTTCTAAAGTCAGAATTGGATGACAAAAGAACAATGCATTTCATAATTTGTAATGATAATGAAAAGAATCGTATGATCAGGTGAGAACTGAAGTACTCTTCCCTACAGGTTCAAATGGACCACAGTTGTTTACAGTTGAACAGTGGGGTACCCCTGAAAAACTGCCGAGAGCTCACACCTGGTGAGTATTTAATTTAGGTAAACTATATCCTTGAGTTAATGATGAAATACTTAAGAATTTTCATCTGTTTTTCAGCTTTAATCGCTTGGATTTGCCCCCGTATGATTCATTTGAAGATTTATGGGATAAACTTCTTCTAGCGATTGAAAATACTCAGGGCTTTGATGGGGTTGATTGAGCCGCAGACGTAAATTGTGACGGTCCAGTGCTGCAACTTCATTTCAAGGGTTTACAGATGTGAATTTTCCAGGGACTGCCATTTTCCTTAGTCACATGAGTATTCAATCTTCATAGTATCACTTGTAAAATGAGTATGAAATATTCACTAGCTTTTGAAAACGTATTTTGCCATTTCCACAGTTTTGTATACTTTGATAATGACTACAATATATACGTTGGATGGGCCAGTGCCAAGTAAGTCAACAGCTAAAATGTTTTTAAGCAGTTGCTTCTTCTTACAGTATTTGACAGACTGTCCTGCAGTAAACTACTGAAGTAAAACTGTGAAGAAATCTTTGCAGAGGATGTAAACTTGCATTGCTGCTTTGAGAGAAACGACTGAAATTGTTAGTGAGTTAAATATATTACTTCATGTAATGCAATATCATCTGTGCTGCTTCAGGCTACTTGCTACAGACCTGCCCAAAGCACCTTATAATTCAGCATATTAGGTAAAACATTGCAGAACATTTGTTGGCGTTATCAGCTATCAGTTTGCAGAATGTTGACTTGCTTACAGGTTTTTTTTACTTTATAATTTTTGTTTCTAACTCGCTTTTGTTAAAACAGTGTAACAAAATTGGGACTTTTTATAAGACACAAGCAGCATAATTCTGAATAGTAATGAGAAATTATATCCCTTTTTTTGTCAGACTTTGTATACTGTTGTTGGTTTATTGAGCGTTCACTTTTTTTGATAAATTTGTAGTTCAGCAATGGGTGATGTTTTCAATTCAGCCTTTTTGCAACAAATTAATCTTAAAGCAAAATTTGTATGAGTATCACAGAGTATTAGTTACTGGTAGTTAGAGGCCTTTATTATCCATTCTTGCAGTATTGCACTACATAACAATAAAGAACATGTTTACAGGGTTTTCTGGGCCAAGTTCAGTGGTCTGATGTGTGCAAACTTCTCAGAAACGTATGGGAGTTTTGCACATGTAACCAGGGGCAGAATTTGGTTCTTTAATATGTTTACAGGTTATGCTAATTTCTATAGCTGCATTTTTATATTTTTTCTCCACTGTTAGTCTAGAAACCAAATTTGTTAATACAGTATAACCAAAGTCATAGCCAACAATGTGCAATTTATTGTAGATCAACCTGTCATATAAATATTAGTTTGATTTCTTTTGTAAATGTGGGTATTATTTTGTATTAATATTAACGCTTTTTTGTTTGTTGGGTTTTTTTTTTTTTTTTTTTTTTTTTGAGCAAGTGCTGGTTAAAATGATTAGTCAGCTTGATGAGAAAAGAAAGAAAATGGATCGATATACCCAGCTTGCTGTAATTTGAACTTTCTGTTACCAATATGATCAGAGGAAACGACAGCATCTAGCTTTGGCTAGCAAGTTTCTGTTTAGTCAGTCTTCAGAAATATGCAAGAAGGTATTGTAGCACATCTCTCTATGAAGATATGTAAATTATGTAACTTGTAATGGGTCTTAAGGGATATTTAAAATCCCAGTTTGTTTTATTCTTTGACTAGGTTGCTAGGGCTGAGAATACTACATGTAAATAAAGGTAATTTATACAGATTTCCCAAATCTTTATGCAGTTTTGTAAAACACGAATGATATATCAGTAAATCTGTATAGATTTGAATGTAGCAGTATTTGTTGCATACTTAAAAGTATAAAATAAGGATCCTGAAAGCAGTAAATAAAAGTTTATTCTGATAAGTTGTGACTCAGTTATTTGAAGTGCAAGTTGGTAATCTTGAAATAGTAAGAATTTGTTGCACTTAATACTGTTAAGTACACTGTGAGCAATAGTTCCACCATAATATATTACTGACTATATATGTAGCTGTTTAAGTGCAGAAGTACTAGTTGCCAGACATGCTGCCTTTAAAAAATGTTTTCATAAAAGGGTAACTGGATAACTGCAAACCTTGATTGTATTGTCAGCCTAGAAACACTACACAGCAGAGAGGCAAAGGCCCCACAGAAACTTCAGCTGACTGTCAAGCTCATTTCAACCTGTGGGAGCACCCTTCTCAGCTGGTCACAGGCATACAGTTGACAGACATCAGTTGGTGAGTGCAGCAGGGGAAAGAAAAGAGCCCTGAAGTTCTGCTCCCAGACAGCATGGACTGTCTAGCAGTGGTGGGGATGTATTGCAGGGCTTGGTCCCCAGTGCCAGCTCTGGGAAACACCCTGGTGCATGGGAGGGGGCATGTGGGGAAGGATGCTGCTGCTAGAGAGTGCCTGGTGCTTCTTCTAGGAGCTGAGGGCTCAATAGCCTTACCTGCAGGAGCTGTGCTACAGGCATGGCACTGTGTTGCCCAGTTCAGGAGCCAGTGGACAAGGGAGCAGACTTGGAGCACCAGGGAAGATGAACAGCAGAACACAACCAGGGTTTTCGTGGAGAACTTGTGGAGGCAAGTGATTAAACCACGGAGTGATTGTAAGAAGGGGAAGCTGAGGATCATAGGTGGGCAGCTGCTGAATGGAGATTCCCAGTGTGGACAAAGCTTGTGACCTCAGGCAGCAGAATAAAGGCTTCTTCACTGGCCTTAGGTATGAAATTTCAGAATTGTTTTGATGCTCTTGGAGACAAAGGACTGAGGTATGTTAGGGGAGGGCTCAGAGCCAGTTTAAAGCCACAGCTTTAAGCTAGGTTTGTTGACAGATGGCAATAACAGACCACCATTGAGTGTGAGAACACAGGTCATTGGTGCTAAGTACTGGGGCAGGCTGACAGGAGGTGGCCCTTGTGGAAGCCACCAAAGACTGAAGATGGTCCACTTCAAGTGCCTGAACACAAGTTCACAGGCAGGAAAAGACCAGGAGGAGTGAGAACTCTGTGTGCAGACGCAAGATATAATGAAGGTGTGATGGGATGGTACATGTGGCTGCAGCTGCTTGGATGCAGGGAGCCCTTTGG
>PPHD01019159.1:0-14227 GCA_002909625.1 Bambusicola thoracicus | reverse complement strand
AAAAAAGAGAGCAACAAAAACATGAAACAAGTGGGATACTTGACCTTGCAGTATGAGCTGAGCTGGGCCATAGGTTGGATGTGCCTGGCCTATGCAATACCACAGTGCTCTGCGGTGTAAGAAACTGACTGACTGTTTTGGTTTGTAGTTAGCCACTGTATTTTTAACTTATAATCTCTCTTTGCTTGCACTGGAGCCATGTGGGCTGTGCATTTCACAACAGAAGGTGTCAGGAGGAGTGTTGGTAGTTGGTGGGCTTTGAGATGAGGCTGAAGGACGGTGGGACTGTATTCAAAACTGTATTCTTGCTTCCGTAGCAAAAGAAAGCCATAATGCACTTTCTAGCTGCATGCCAACTTCACCAGTCCCTTAAAGGTGTAAAACTACTTGGGGAGGAGCACAGTTATCTGTATTGTGCAAATGCCTTAACAGGATAGTTCCCTTCCTTGGGGATTCCCAAGACCTCTCTTTCTACTTCCCCACTCGGTGATCATATGGGAAGTTAATGGGGCAGGGAGGGGAAAAAATGGTCAGGGAAGGGGGGAAAAAAATCTGTGCCCAAACCCTTACTAATGAAATGTCTGATCCTCAGAGAACCCTTGAAGGAAACTTTGTTGTATTAAGAGAGAATAAGGGGAGACAGCCTCTGTGCTCTGGCACAGGGTAGCCTGGGTTTTCCTGAGTCATGTTTCTATTCACTGTGCTTCCTGACTCTTTTTCATCCATACTGGAGCAATTATCACATTTGATCTTGTTCACAAGCGAGATGCAAAGAATGTGGCTGGCAGAAAATCTGACCTCTTCTTTGTTCTGGAAAAATGAGCTGAAGGGTGCAAACACGCCGAGTGTCAAGGAAGGCAAATGATGAGAGCAGAAGGACTTCTCACAACTCTCACTTTGTCAGGTTGCATTAGGCCCCTTAAAGGAAACTAAAGCAAATCTAAGAGGCTGTATAATCTCATAATTGAAATAGAAAATCAGGGACAGAATAAAAAGGGCCACACTATGGATGTACTGAAAAGAAAAAGTATTTCGGATGTGATTTGCTGTCTACATAAATGCCTTATCTGAGACCCTATCGCGACTAAGATGTGAAGTATAATGCTGAAAACAAGCAGTGAAATAAAAGTACAGTGTGGAAGTTGCTCCATTTGAGGTAGTAGCAAAAGAAAACACTTTAAGTATGGCAAGAGATGAGAGAAGGATGCTGTAACCCAAATAGTTGGTTGGCTGTCTGGAGTGGCGTTCAGATCTTGAAGCTGGAAGCCAGATGGACAGCATTTGTCATAAGCTTGTCAAAGCAGAGGACAGCAGTTCTACTGTGGAATACGAAGTGCAGTGTATGCTAAGGAAATCAAAGGCCTGGCCTTGATAATATGCAGGATCTTGCATGAGAACAGAAAAATTAAAAGATAGGTGCTGACACGTGGGATAACATATAAAACAGATTCACCAACAGCAGATGATAGCAGGCTAATCGGGTCTCTTGGTAGTTGATAGCTTTTTTTTTTTTCCCAGTCATAGGTAATCTAATATTACTGGACTTCAGGAAAGCAGTTATCGGTGTCATGCAGAAAGTGAACAGTCAGAAGGATGAAGCTGGGGATTAACGGCAGAATTGGAAGGTCTGGGGAGTGGGCTATGGGGGAGTTAGCAGGAAGGGGAGACCTCATTCTGGGGGCTTGTCTTGAAATGTTTTTATTAAGCTGGAAAGGAAAGGAGTACATGGGATTATGCTCGCTGCTGGGAATCTGGGGGGCCTCCATAGCATGGGGTACTAAGAGTACTTGAATGTTCTGATAAGTAACAAATAGGATCAACTTCAGTGGGACGAGGAGTGCCAGCTGGGAATAAGAGAGGGAAAGAAAGGTCTGTGTCAGTTGGTCAGTTTTAGAATAATTATCTGTGCGATGCACATAAAAAAGGAAGAAAGAGACAAGCAGGATGTACTGGAAAAGGCATTTCCAGCAAATATAGGGAATTTTCAGCATTGTGGATATCATAGAATGGCTTGGATTGGAAGGGACCAAGACATCGTGATGGGTATCATTGTACAAAGTACTAGTAAGCCTTTCACTGACCTTCTGTATGTGCTCAAGGATTAATTAATGCTGAGAAGAAACAGAGGAAAGCATTGAAATCAGGAATAAGGCACTCTGCTCTGTGTATGCAAGCACACATGTATGTATTCACATATGCTCGCATATTTGCACACGTGTGAACTAGAAACAATCAGGAACTGCAACTGTTGATTTTAAAACAGAAAACATGCAATGATTTTAGAATTGCATTATTTGTAAATGGTGCAAAGCAAAGAATATGCAGGTAAGATTTATAAAGATCAGCACTTGGATAATTAGCTCGATTTCATAACACAGCTGTTGCTGCAGTTTAACTAAAGCTGTGTGATTATGTTGGGTAGAAAGGGCCACAACACAAATCCTACTGGGCTGAGCATCGGAGCATTTCTGACCCCAGGAACCTGAGTGGGGAACAGCTCTGTGCTTAAGATGTGCCATCAGTCCTGGGGTCTTCAAACAGTGCTAAGCATAAACTATTTCTAAATAGTATGCACCACCAAACCTCAAGAAATACACCATCAAAGCCAGTCCCGTCTGCCTTTCCTCTGGAGGGGACAAGCAGGAGCCAACCAGATCCGCCCTGTATGCAGAGCTTGGAGCTCAAGGATGGGGGACAAGGATTGGGGGAGAACACAGCTGAGAAATGCAGCTTCTGAATGGAGAGCAGGGCTTGGCCAGTCCTTCAAGGGCTGTCATAGGAAACAAGCAGGACTGGGCATGCTACACACAGCCCTGCTGGTGGAGGAACCAGCCCCTTCCCGTTCAGTGCAGCCGGGCCTGAAGTTCATTATAGGAATAACTTAAAATAGCAGTTGAGAGTTAAATCGTCACGGCCCAGAGGAATGGGTCAAGGTCTTACTGGAGGTTTATTGCTCTCAGCATGGCAGAGGAGAAGTATGGTGGGTTTGCAGCTATGCTACATGCATTTCGGGGGGGCTAAAAGTGTGGCGCTATTGCGGTTAATGTGCTACTGGAAGGAAAGAGAATTTGCATATGCTCTTGAAAATGTTGACCGAGTCTGCTCTTCCTGCTGAAATGCTGCTGTTAATGTTTGATAGCAGCTGCCCAACACCAGAAGCCTTTGAGCTGTTTATTGCTCTTGAGAGGTGTTTATATTTATTTATTATGTGTTTGTTGTTGTTTTGTTGTTGCTCCGCTACATAGCTAAACCCAAACCTAGCTGAGAGTTTCTGGAGCAAGGTGCAAATGATTAGAGCTCTGTTCAAAAGCACTGCTGGCTTTAAATAGTCTTTTCAGATGTCACCATTCCTCCTTTCAAGCAAAACCCCTACTGATGAAGCGCAGCACTGTGTGCTCACACAGCTCTAAGGAGTGGTTGTGTGGTTACTCCATAGTGAGGATTAGTCACACATTAACCACAGCTGTAAAAACACGTCTATGGGAAAATCACATCCAAACATGGAGGGCCTTTCAGTCGGCCGCTTATTACTGACAAGGTGAGTTTCTGTATCATTTTTTCCTCAGCGTTGTGCAACATACATCGGAGCTGTTTAGTTTGCTGTCCTGATGCATCATAACTTTTCCTCTGGAGCTCTACCTCCCCCACTTCCACACGCTGCGGCCTGTTGAGGTCCTACAGGTGGAGCTGACTCAGCCAACGTTTCTAAGCCAGGAGGTCTCCGGTGGGCACTCACAGTTGAAGTGCTTGGTTAGTCGCACTATTGCATTGCTACCTGAGGTAAAGCAGGTGGTGACAAATGATGACTTAGGGTTCTGTGGTTACAACAAATTCAGGCCCGTGAGGAGCAAGTTCACCCTTTCTCACAACCAAGATGGCAGCTGAAGCCTGAAGCAAGTTCTCTTATTTTTTACTCAATAGAAAATTATCACCCATTATCACCATGTCCTTGCTCTCCAAATCTTCCCAGAGCTAGTAAAGATGAAGAGCTCAGAGGGGAACGAGAAAGAGGACTGCATCCCCTCACAGGACCTCATGACTTGGCATAGCCACTCTGTGCCTCGAGCACTTGTCCCTAACAACTGCGAGTACTACAGTCCATGCTCCGGGGCTTCTGGTAGAGGATCCCAGATTTCCATTAACCGTGGATTATGTTATCCCCCCATTGCTGTTGAATTTCCTTCAAAGGAAAACCGAGCTTCTTAATGGGAATTTTTCTTGTGTGGGGGGAGGGCAGAGCTGATGCGAGATACACAAATAGGAATGCTTTCTCCAGAGTTGCTTTGGGCAAAGGAAGAAAAGCGTTGCTCATGAAGAGCATGTAATTACCATGTCCTCTGCCCCACCCTTACCTTCTCAAGAGAAAATTCTCTCTTCATACATTAGCTTGGCTTCTGAATTTACTAGTTTGCTCCAGGCCCATATCACATGGCCCACTGCAAGTCAGCAACTAACAAAGCCTCTTTCATACAAACAAGCAAGACTCCTTAAGACTCAAGCTGCTTGTTGACTACGCCAGGGATAACTGACCTTGGTAACAAGGTTGTGCAGCTCGCTGGTGTTTCTGGAAGTGAAGCCCCTGTGTATGGGGACTGAACATGGGAATCCTCAGCCAGCTTTCATGGCTACTTTTTGAGGCCGTGTCCTCACCCTGTCTCCTTCCTCAGAGAAACAGTTAAGGCTGGGATCTGCTGTTTGCTGGATCTGTGCCCCCCGGACCCACGTAAGGGGAAGAGGAAGGAGGTCAGAAAGAGCAGGGGCTGGAGGCTCCAAGAGTCTGTTGTCAAGATCTCTCTGTTCTTGAGGATGTCGACAGCTCCTCCCAGTTTATTGTCATCTACAAACCCACACAGTACAGCTTCAGATCCTGTATCCAAGTCAGTGGTGAAAACATGGTGAAAAACAAGGTGGAAAAAAAAAGTTAAAATGTTTTTTATTCAAACTTTTTCAAAAAGAGAGCAACAAAACCATACAATTAGTGGGACGTGTGACCTTGTGCCAGTGAAAATAACACATCGGTCTGGTTTGATGGCAGTGGGCACAATTCTCAGTGAGTTTATCAGAGATTTTTGATGAAATCTTGCTCTTCTTGTACTTCATCCTTGAAAACAGTTGCTCACAGATGTGCGCACTGCCAGAAAGTGATGACATCAGTAATGGTTGTGAAATGCAAGATACTTTTATCTAGTAAGAGAGGGCTTATAAAAACCCAGTAAAGAGACATGGTCACGTTTTTCTTTGCATTGAATATCTGATTGCAACTCTATATATTCCATTTGAAAAATCACAGGGAATGTATTTATGTTGACTGAAAATAGAGTTTCAAATATATTAAAAAAATTGATTTTTTTGACACTCTTGAAACCTGTTCTACAAATTCCTTTATCAAAACAGAAAGCACAGCTGCATGTTTTTCAGTCTTTCCAGGACAGTGTTCAGCCAACAGATCAAAATGCATATAATTATTTGCCACCACTTTAGTTGACACTGCACTGCGACGTCACCTGGTTCCAGCCTACACGGCACTGACAGCACACTGTTGTGTGTTTGCTGTGAGTGATGGGTGTGATGGCTGCACACGCAGGGCCAAGCAGAGCTGCTCAGTGCTGGCATTATGGTGCAGAACAGGGGTTGGCAGCAAAACATGCTGGGCTGGGTTGCAAGCGGCCTGTGGGTTGGATATGATGTCATGGTTTTACTAGCTACTCTAGGGCTTTCACAGTCCAGTCTTGAGGAGTTTCCTTGCTCTGTGGCACTGCTAGCTCTTCCTGGATGGAAGGGTAGGGACCAGGATCACCAGCTGGTGTACCCTGTGAGTTCCTGCATGTGGGGGACTGGGAGGTTGGCTCCAGTGGGATTTGGAGGCTGTGACAGACCAGGAAGCAGCACACATACAGATACAAATAATGACGTGATCAGCATGATCCAGAGGATACAGTAGAAGACATCATCCTCCAGGCTGGGGAAGAAGCTTATTCCCCAGAAATCAGCCATGGCTGTCACATATACAGAGAGCCAAGCAGAGCTTGAGGTCAAGCAGCCGGACACAGACGTACATTCAGAACAAATGTACTCAAGAAAAAAAATCTGTGGCTTTACAGATCCAAGAATCCAGTTTTGTAATGCTGAAAGGACACCATGAAAGTCACAGATCACAGAATCACAGAATGGCCTGGGTTGGAAGTCATTGAGGATGTTTTAGCTTGAAAAGCAAAAATGATGAGATGTCTCTGCTTAAATAAACAGTACTTGCAGCACCCTCAGCAAGTTCTGCTGATGATATAAACTGGGAGGAGTGGCTAAGACACTATGGGGTTGTGCTGCCAGAAAGGACAGGCTGGAGATGTGGAGGGGCAGGAACTTCTAGAGGTTCAGCAAGGGGAAGTGCAAAGTCCTTTACCTGGGGAGGAACAACCCCATGCACCTATGTACACTGGGAGCTGCCTGGCTGGAAAGATTTGCTGGCACATTAAGCCTGATTTTGTCATTTTTCTCTTTTAAAACTCTCCTTAGGGTTAACTTCATCAAGCTACTGACTAATTTAGGAAGAAGAACTCTTGATCTGAACTCCACTCTAGCTTTGCTTATCTCTGTTCTTCAGCTGTGCCAGCTTTTTGCTTAGCTGGATGCTCAGAGGTAGTGCCATTCTATATGGTGGCACTTGGGCTTTGCATGAGCGCCTAACTGAGCTGATAGTGTACAAAAATGGAACAGAATTGGTTTCATTCTGCATCTGCTGTACTGATTGGATAAGTCTTAATGCTTTCAATAACCAAAACATTTTCCTAGCTCTGAATATATGCCAAACATATCTGTTAAGCAAAAGAGTGCAATTTATTGTACAATTATTCTTCAGAATCATACCATATTTGATCCAATTTTCTGAAGGAACTTGTAAGTCTTCCTCTGGTAAGAAGAAAGATCATACATATATTTAAATGAAAAGGTTAAAATGTTACATAAAACATCCTTTTGTTCTCAAATCTGCTATTTTCATTTTGTACACCCATTTCTTTCTGCTGTCCTCTTACTACTTCCATCTCTTGTCCTATTCTTCATAGATCATTTTTACCATGTTTTTTGAGGATGAATGTTCAGCCCTTAGTACAAAACACTTGGACTGTTAAAAGACTGAGCACACCATGCAAACATCTGGGAATCTTGGCAGTAAGGCACTGTTTTGAATAGCCAACAAGTTGGCCAAGTCCTTGACAGGGGATTGCTTGGAGAACATGTCCTTGAAAATTTGTTGGAAAAAAACTGAGATCTAGAGGGTGAAAATGGGAGAAATGTCATTTCAGAAGAAGAAATACGCATGCGTCCATGTAAACGTGCATGTCTATGCGTGCATGTATGTCAGTGTGTAACAGCCCTAGTATTCTTCTCTGCTCTATTCAGATGTCAAGGTGCCTTCTGCCATGGCACTGTTCAGTTTTGAAGTGAAATTCTGAGCCAAAGCACTTTGTCCAATCTTGAAAACCTTCAAGCTGGAAGGGATATTGCGATATTAAGAGGCATGTAAAAAAGAGGAAAAGATGTCTAAGGTAGAGAGCAATGCTTTGAGTGACTTAGAAAGATCAGAGGAGTTAAAGTTGTGCAGAAGTCATTTCAAAACAGACTGGCTGCTTGCCCAAAGCTGTCTGAAAACACTGGAGCTTTACCAATGCTTTCAAATCAAGAGCTCTACTCCTGGTACCCAGAGGAATTCTCCTGTTCTACACACATCTGAAGAGAGCAAGGAACATAGCCTTCCAAAGACTCCTGCAGGTGTTTCATACAGATACTAAGTTCTAAAACTTTATAGCTGACATTCCCAAAGTTGTGTTAAGCAGTCTTACTCTAAGAGAAACATCCAGCTGAGTCCACTGATTCTAACTTTCTGGTTCAAATATTGGACTGACTAACCAGAGGTGAAGTGCTGCTGGACCTGGTGCTCACCGATGTGGAGGAGATCATTAAAGATATAAAGATTGGAGGCATCATTGGCTGCAGCAACAGTGCCCTGGTTAAGTTTGTGATCTCAAGAAACGTGGGCCTGGCAAAGCGGAGTGGAGTGGAGTCAGGAACCTGATCTTCAGAAGGGCAAACTTCAGGTTAAGGAATTGTTGGACAAGATCTCCTGGGAAGAAGTCCTTAGAGATGAAGGAGTGGAACAAAGTCACTCTTTAAGGATGCTTTTATGAGAGTGCAAGAGTTCTCCATCCCTCAGAATAAGAAAGCAGGCAGGAGAAGCAGGAAACCAGCATGGCCTGGCAAGGGCCTGCTGGTCAAACTGGGGGAAAAGAAGGGCAGGTACCAGCAGTGCAAGCAAGGACATGTCACCTTGGAAGAATACAGGGATGCTGTCCAGACTTGCAGAGATGGGATTAGGAAAGCCAAGGCACAGATGAAGCTGAACTTGGTGAAGGATATTAAAAACAACAAGAAGGTACAAGTGCATATGTCAGAAGGGACAGGCCAAAGAGAGTGCATCTCCTCTGCTAAATGAGAAAGGAGAACTGGCTGCAGCAGATTTGGAGAAGGCTGAGGTACTCAATGAGTTCTTTGCCTCAGTCTTCACTGGCAGCCAGGATTCTCACCTGTCTGAACCTGAACTTCCGGGTGGGGACTGGGGGACCAAACTCCCCCACCACTGTAAGGGTGGAGCAAATTTGAAATCAGCTCATGGGACTGAATGTGTACAAGTCCATGGGGCCAGATGACATGTCTCCCAGGGTCCTACAGGAGCTGGCTGATGTGATTACTGAGCTGCTCTCCATCCTACTTGGAGAGTCATGGCTGTCAGGTGAAGTCCCTAGAGACTGGAAAAATCACTCCCACTTACAGGAAAGGGAGGAAGGAGGACCTGAAGGAACTACAGGCCAGTGAGCCTCACCTCTGTGCCTAGGGAGATCATGGAACAGATCCTCCTGGAAGAGATAATTAAGGCACATGAGGGATGAGTAGGTGATCTGAGACAGCCAGCATAGCTTTACCAAGGGAAGTTCATGCCTGACCAATCGGGTGGCCTTCTGTGATGGAGTGACAGCATCAATGGACAAAGGGAAGGCAACTGATGTCATCTATGTGGACTTCTCCAAGGCCTTTGACATGATCCCCCACAACATCCTTATCTCTAAATTGGGAAGATACGGATTTGAAGGGTAGACTATTCAGTGGATAAGGAATTGGTTGGAAGCTCACAGTCAGAGGGTTGTGGTCAGTGGCTCTACGTCCAGGTGGAGGCCAATAATAATCTGTGTCCCCCAGGAGTCTGTCTTGGGACTGGTACTCTTTAACATCTTTATTGGTGTCACAGATGATGGGATTGAGTGCACCTTCAGCAAGTTAGCTAATGACACCAAGCTGAGCAGTGAGGTTTACATAGCAGAAGGTAGGGGTGCCATCCAGAGGGACCTTGATAATCTTGAAAGGTGGACCCTTGTGAACCTAATGGTTCACACGTTCACACCCCCCTGGAGTTGTTCAAGGCCAGGTTGGATGGGGCCCTGGGCAATCTGATCTAGTATTTGATCTAGCAGTTGGAAACCCCACCTGAGGTGGAGGGGGCTGGAATTTGATGATCCTTGAGGTCCCCTCCAACCCAAGCCATTCTATGATTCTATGGTTATTACAATGAGTTGAGTCATTTCTATTCATTAATGAATATATTTCATTAATGAATGTATTTCCTTTTAGCTTGGCAAGCCTGACTACTGCTTTAGCTCTGGTGACTGCACCAGAACTGTATCTCACTGGTAAATACAGCACAGCTATAAGGTGCCTTGCATTTAAGAGATAACTCAGTGTGTTCTTTGTTCACATGAGAAAACTCCCTTTATCACTGTAACAATTGTTGGATAGACTGGCCAAATTAAAAGAACCAAATAAGTCCTGCTGACTTCACAGGTTGAAAGGGTTTCATTCAGTTCACAGAATTTGGCTAAACAAAATAATAATGTAGTTTGGTTAGAAATGCTTAGCAGGAGATAGATAATGTGTGACCTGATTAATACAACAAATGATTAGACATCTTGTCACCTGAGTGCCTTCAATTAGACAAAGCAATACAACTAAGAATATTTACCAGCTCTCTATTGCCCACAAGGTATACCACCTCTGCACATATCGTCCTCTTCTTAACTTACTGCACAAAGTAGTTGAGTTTGGAGGAAGATGTTCTTCTCCCTGTTGTTTTGCCCTAGGCCATCTTACTCCCCTAAAACAAGGTTGCTTTCATGTTCTTAGCAGCTGTTTTGAACAGCAAGTCCAATGGATGGTGAAATATTAACCAGCTGCCTGCTGCCCCCTTTATTAACAAAGGATAGTTGGATCAGTGATTAACCCTTCAGCCTGATATTTGAAGCCTTGGGCTTAATAT
This sequence comes from Bambusicola thoracicus, assembly GCA_002909625.1. Classification (NCBI taxonomy): domain Eukaryota; kingdom Metazoa; phylum Chordata; class Aves; order Galliformes; family Phasianidae; genus Bambusicola; species Bambusicola thoracicus. Next base: position 3,867 of record PPHD01019159.1, on the reverse strand, counting down.
TCTGAGGGTGGGGCCTAGCCATGCTCAAGTGAGGGTTGTGAGGCTGATCCTTGATGTTCAATCACTGCACCACTGTCACAGCTGGTGGCAAGCTCCCAGAGAGAAAGAGGAAACAGAAGAGCTGTGTGATTTCATGAGAAGTATCATAAATCAGTGAGATTACCCTTTGTACATTGGATACTGCATTTTGCTGGTGCTTTAAATGCCTAGAAGTGCATGGCCCTGTTTTTTCTTGGAGGAACGTCAAGCATGTTATTTTCAGGCCCTTCAGAAATTCCTCAGAAAGAGGAATTCACAGAACAGATTGCTGCAGTCCTGTCCCTTTCCTGGCAAATTGCTTAAATGGCTGCACTGAATATTATCTTCTCTAACACGTGTGGAAGTATGCAATACAACAAATATGACCTGAAGTAGGTTCGAATAGAACAGGCAGTTTGCTTATGGCACCTGGTCAAATGAAATTAGTCATGTCTGACACCCTGAGGTCTGGAAATGCTCACAAACAAAACTAACAAAAGAAAATACTCAGCAATTCAATGCACATTTAAAGATTCAAAGACAGATTTTAAGCCCCTGACCACTCAAGAAAATGGTGGTTCCTACTGAATTTCAAAGCATATTTGTTAATTGGTTTCCAGCAGAGAAGAATGACAGCAGAGCTTCCCCTCCCAGCACAGCCTCATCTGCCTGATCAAAGCGCAGTGAATTTGTCCTAAGGTGCAGCTACCGTTTCATCCACACAGTAAAAAACAGCCCTTTAAATGTTAAAAATTTCAATGGGCCAGAACTTAAAATGCAATTTAATTTAAATATGCGTTCAATCCAACAGCCTAATCAGTGAGCACCCTGAAAGAGCTTTAGGGCTCATTTAACTAGTGGTTTTTACAGATCATCTAACTAATAGTATTCTTTATGGCATTAAACAATTTTAATGGAGTCTGAGATCTGTAAAGGTGTTCATTAACGTGGTTCAGACAGATATCTCTATCAGGTGCTACACGGGACCAATCAATTCTAGATCTCATAAGACATAATACTGTTTTCCACGAAGGCCATCATGTGTGCATTAAGATCTTTTTCTAGTCAGGAAAAAGAACACTACTGTACTCTACACCACAAATGTCCAACCTTTTGGCTTGCCTGGGCAGCACTGAGCAAAGAGGAATTGGGTGTCCTGGTGTAGGGGAACTGTTATGTCACAACCAGAACTGATGATTGAGCACCTGGTGAAGGGGTGGCCGGCTCAGGAAGCAGAAGTGCAAGCAATTCAGCTGTGCTTCCCATGTGACTCCACCCCCTTCCTAGGCTCATTTAAGGGCTATCCTCTGGAAGGAGAATGTTTTCTGGGTGAAGGTTGCTTCCTGAGAAGGGGATGTGTTATAGCTGGAGGCCTTAAAAGCTAGTTGGGTATGTTAACTTCTTATATATGATTATTGATATTTCTAGTAGTGCCACCTGGAGTACTGCGTCCAGGTCTGGGGCCTCCAATACAGGAAGGGTGTGGAGCTCTTAGTGCATGTCCAGAGGAGGGCCACTAAGATGATCAGAGGGCTGGAGCACCTCTTTCCTATGAGGAAAGGTTGAGGGAGCTGGGCTTGTTTCGCTTGGAGGGGAGAAGGCTCCAGGGAGACCTCATTGTGGCCTTTCAGTACTTGAAGGAAGCATGTAAACAGGAGGGGGGATGACTGTTTATGAGGGTGGATAGTGATAGGACAAGGGGGAATGGTTTTAAACTGAGACAGGGAAGGTTTGAGTTAGATATTAGGAGGAAGTTTTTCACACAGAGGGTGGTGACGCACTGGAACAGGTTGCCCAAGGAGGCTGTGGATGTCCCATCCTTGGAGGCATTCAAGGCCAGGCTGGATGTGGCTCTGGGCAGCCTGGTCTGCTGGTTGGTGACCCTTCACACAGCAGGGAGGTAGAAACTCGATGATCATTGTGGTTCTTTTCAACCCAGGCCATCCTATGATTCCATGGTACTTTGTCTGATGTTGCAAAGAACTTGTCAGAAGCAGTTTTGCTGCTTCCTAGGACCAACACCTAGAGGTAACAGGTTGGCTGTGAGCCAGTGGTGTGTTCTTGTGGCCAAGAAGGCCGATGGTATCTTGGGGTATGTTAGGAAAAGTGTAGCCAACAAGTTGAGGGAGGTGATCCTCCTCCTGTACTCTTCTCTCATGAGGCCGCATCTGGAGTACTATGCCCAGTTCTGGGCTCTCCAGTACAGGAGTAACATGGAGCTCCTTGAGTGAGCCCAGCAAAGGGCTATGAAGATGATTAAGGGCCTGGAGCATCTGTAATGTGAAGAGAGGCTGAGAGAGTTGTGCTTGTTCAGCCTGGAGAAGAGAAGACTGAGAGAGGATCTTACGAATGTAGCCTACGTGATCCCAAGTGGTTCCTTCTGACCTCAACCATTCTGTGACTTTTTTTTCTGATGAATCAGAGGAAGGCTGGAAAAAAAACAAAACTGCTGAGGGGGCAGGAGAGCAACCTCACACCAGCAGCCACTGTGCCCAGTACCATTTCCCGTCTGTCTGTCCTGTGGTTGTTGTGCAGTGTGAGGCTTTTGAAGTCCAGAGAGTTCAGACCGAGGCAGTCTGCGCTACACAGGTTCTCATGTTCATGTTATTCTTGCATGGTTCTGCTTATCCAAGGGGGGAAGGCCAAAAGGTTGTCCATAGTCCTTAAGGAGCAAGAATTATGGAGAAATGTAATACCAGTTCCAAATGTCTTAATCACTAAAACCTGTGTCGTTGTCCTGTCCTCTGTCTTTAGGAACAGGCTTGGCTGATGGAGTCATGTATGTCTGCCTTCACTGCTTCTTCTAGAAAATGAATCTGGGGGAAGAACAAGCTGGGCTCTGTGCAAAATAGTTGGTTTTTTTTTTTTTTGACACAAATTTCAGCTGTATTGATTTGCTGGGCAACTGCAAGCATATCCATGATTCTGGTATGGTTTATCAGCTCTTCTATGCTCTCCTGGCTACAGCGTCACATGAGCACTGTATATGCTTGTTATGTGTGGGAGCACTTCGGAATGTCCTCCTACGTTGACAGAGATTAGAAATATGGTGAAGTGAATTAAATGAACGTGATTAAGAAATACTTCCATCCTAGGGAATATATGCTGACTGACATGGTAACCTTGTGTTAATGAGTCAGGTAGCATAACCACACAAAACCTTGCATTCATATGGCCAGCTAAGAAACATTTGTGGGTAGCAGTTGCGAAGATCTCTATTTCCCATAGATTTCATAGCAATGGGAAAAGAAAGCAGACCCCATTTGTACCTATACTGATGGAAGGCTGCAGTCTTAGTATAGCCCCTATTAGATGACTGAATCGGGATAGAGCTTTGTACATTGGAAAAGACCGATTAAACTCCCTGTCAACTCTCAGAATACTTCTAATGCAGACAGGAATGATTTGTAAGGATGAGATATAAAGAGCAGAGTGATGAGATTAAAGCAGCTCCAGCCTGTACTGCCCTGTCTCACAGCTCTACCACACTGCAGGCAAGAGGCTGTGCTTCTGCACTGTTTGCAGGGGCAGCCCAATGGAGATGGGATCTCTGCTCACACTGAGCAGGGTGAATGGCTGTTTCTAGCAGACTGCAGCAGCCTGCAGAGTTCAGCCCAAAGCTTCTGGCTACTTTCTGACTACACACATGCTTAGGTACACAGGGATGCTTATACTGGGACTCTTGGCAAGCCCACATGGGGAGATGAGGGGCAGCTTCTCTCTCAGCTCATTTGGCAGATGTGATAGCTTCTATTCTAGCTAATACATAAGGTATTTAAACTTGAATTTTGGGGCTGAAATTGATTTTCTGCACTTCAAGCTAGGGTGGCCAGGTGAGAGAGAACTCCT
>PPHD01019158.1:2453-12711 GCA_002909625.1 Bambusicola thoracicus | reverse complement strand
GTACATGACAGAATGGTGAGCTAGGATGGATTAAATAATGTCTGACTTTGAGGATCACTGCACTGAAGCAAAACTGTGTGCCTCATGTTATCAGCAACAGTGATTGCAAAGGTCACAAACTTCTAGCTTGAACCTGGTTGGAAAGCAATAAAATACATCTGATTTGTTTTATTTTATTTTAGTTTATTAATTACAATACATCACACTTTTTTTCCCCTGTGGGGGAAATCTTACTATCTGTAAGATTCCCCTTTATATGTTAGATGTTGCTTTGCTCTGGGTTTACAAATTCTATTGTTGGTATGTTTTAGAAAAAACTCTTAACCCTCATATGATAATACCCTACAGAGGCTACCACTTATTTATCTTTTAAAAGTACTTAGAATAAGTACTCAGAAGATATGTAAAGTGTAATTTAATTTAAGTGAGAAAGAGCAACTCCACAGTAATGAAAAGGCAAATAATTAGGCTAAGTTTGTAGAAATAAAGAAACTTCATTAAAGCAAAGTGAAATTTTAAGATTCCAGCATTCTAGATATGTATTTTGGATTATATTATGCACTGTTACCACTTCTTCTAGATTTTACCTAACAACATACTAGACATCTTAATTACACCTCATAGATTAAAACTTTTCCTCTACAGATCACTGTAAAAACTATCACTGAGTGAGCAATCTTCTTAGACATTCTTTTTAGTATCATTTAACCAACACTATAAGCTATAGTTGGGAGAAACATCAATGTGGACCTGAAAAGTAATGCAAGATAAGCCAATCACTACAACTTGTGACCTTAGAAACTTCACCTTTCTTTATAACAGATAGTGGAAGGGTATTTGAGAAAGAAAAGATAAGTGAAGGGTAATATAAAGGTTAGTCCAAAAGTAATGTCTCCTATTTTATGATGTTGGCTCACAACATCAGAGGTGAATGTTGGTGATATAGCATTAGAGGTTGAATCTTCCTACCAATATTTCATTAAATTTTGTTGACATGTGACACAGCAGAGGGGTAGTCTGACAAAATGGAATCTGACATGGAAGTGCATATGAAGAAAAAGGGTGTCTCTGAATTCCTCCAGGCAGAAAAATTGCACTTGCTTGCATTCATCAATGCTTGCTGAAAGTTTATAATGACAAATCAGTGGATTTGAGTACAGTGAGGCAGTGGGTGGTGCACTTCAGCAGTGGCAACAGCAACAGTTGGTTACTTCCAATTGGGCAGATTTTTATGAGCATGATATACAGGCTCTTGTCCATTGCCGGTAAAAATGCATAGCTAATAGTGGTGACTATGTTGAAAAGTAGTATTCCATAGCTGAGAATTTGCTCTATCAAATAGTGTTATCGTGTTCTTTGTTGTAGATTCCATGGAAATAAATTGGAAGCATTACTTTCAGATCGACCAATATTTCTGAGGATATAGGTGTCAGAAATGAAGCCACAAATCCCAGAAGTCCTGTTTTTAAACTACTTTATCTAAGTCCCCATTATACTGCTATCAGTATGCCAGAGCCTTTGAACAAACAAAATCCATGGCATTTATAACTAGAACACTATATGTTCTTATACTCCTAGTTATAGCTGCTATTCCAGGAATTAACATCTCTTTTCTTCTTGGAGGACCAATGCCAATATGTTCCTTAACAAATGGTATGATTGCTGGTTTACTTAATTTGATGATATTCTGAGATTAAATTATCTCACTTTGTTTGAAGTATTGCTGGCAGTAGCCAATGAGGAAAAAAAAAAAAAAAAAAAAAATGTTTCTTCTGGGAGTTGTAAGATATAAATTTTAGAGTTTTGAAGTATACGGTGACCTTTGCACTGTTCTCTAGGTCTGCTGCACTAATGTGGATTTTGTTTTCCAAGTATGTTGTGTATGAGCACCATTCAGTAGTGCTGTGATGAAAATAATAAAGATACCTTGGTGCAAGCCCTGATGTATTGTAATAAAGTGTTAGAAAATATGTTCGTTTTTAATGGTTTCATTTCTGGGATTATGCCTGCCGAAGGCAAGGGAGAATTGAGTATGTATTTCTCTGGTGAGCAAAAACATTTATTCAGAATATATGCAAATCAGCCAAACATTCTCATAAACAGCAGTACTGAGCTGGTAGTTAATGACAGTAAAAGCTGATAACTTAATGATGAAAAAAGTCACCATGCCTAATTAATAGGCTGTAACATTTTCAGGATAACTGACAGCCCCAAAAAGAAATCCTTAACTCTTAAGAATCAGTTTCCTGGGCTTGAAATGTTGTATGTTTTTATTTCACAAGGCAGAAAACAGTCAAAAGGAACGCAGAACAGGTTAGGACAGTTACTTCATTTTTTTCCTCTTGTACATCTTAGTTCTTGCTTCCAATTTATTATATGTAAATGACCTTGTAGGATAAAAATTTTCTGTCCCTAAAACAGGCCAGGTCTTGCTAGCAGAATTTTTAAGCTGACCATGAAGATACATCAAGTAAGAGCAAACAATATAGTGACAGGAATTCAGAGGATGAGAAAATCCCACACTGTCAAATCACACTTGAGCGTTTACTTACAGAGCCAATAAGCTCTACAAATAGGTTCAAAATGAACAGACTTGAAGAAACATTAAAAGATAAGATGCTAACAAAAGAAGCAGAATGGAAAGTAGTAGTTACATGCAGGAATGTTTCAAGAGTAAATGAATCTAAAGTAAAAACTACAAACAAAAATTTACGGCAGCTTAATCTTTCCTTTGCTCTTAAATGATTGCAGCAGGAATCTTAGAGCACCAAAACCTGAAAGTGATTCTTCTCAATCAATTCACACTATTTTTTTTTTTTTTTTTTTTTTTAAATAAGCATACCGAATGGTAATTAGTGAGGAGTAATTATCCAAACTTTTGGAGTTTCATTGCTTGGACCTTCTTAGTACCTCTTCAGTTGCACCATCTCACTAAGAGACACTGTAGAACTAGCTTCTTAAAAGATTTCTCTTGTTTCCCAATTCACCTGGACTGAAAATATAACACGAGATCTTTTTTTTTTTTTCCTTTTTTTCTTCCCCTCCCCCCCCCCACTTTAAACATTCCAGTGAAGATTATTGATAGTAGTCATTAAAAAGGACAGGTGTTTTTCTGGCTGTTGTAACAGCTGGCTGCATAATTCAATCCGATTAATATGTAAGGATTCACATATGGGTGGGTATTTTATGGATGGCTGGAACAAGTGACAACATTTAACAAATGACCTAAAATAGGTCTCATGATGTTTCTGTTTCTAGCTGTGAAAAATACAAAAGCTCCACGAGCTTACCTGTATACAGGGAATGACTTTCAGAGGTAGGTTCATGTTTACTGCTTTTCTTAATAAGCAGGTGATACTCTTTATTTTTGTAGTTTCTTCAAATCTCTATTTACAACTTTAAAACATTAAAGCATATTAAAAATATCTATTTCCAACTAAAGTATTATAGAAGCTAATAACTGTCCAGAAATGATTAAATAAATCAGTAGCAACATCCTAATTGCAATCAAAGATTAAATATTTATTTCAGCAGATAGCAAAAAATATTTTATTTTTTTTCCAGAAACAGAGAGAATGTTAAATTAAATACAGGAGACCCAATCTAATGACTTAATGAAATTAGCCTAAAGAATTCTGTGTCTTCAATGAAATAATTCATTCCATGCATATGAAAGATATCTCAGTCAGAGAGAATGGAAGACTAGCCCGTCTGTATGTTTTAACTTTCTTGTCCTTCCCCAAAAAAGCAGAACTTAAAAGCTCTCTAAATAGAATTTTCTCAACATGAGATGCTGAAAGCATTATATCAATTTGTACTGTAATGCCTATAAAACTTCACAGCAATACTTCCATGTCACTGCAATAGCTTTCTGAGCACTCCTTTCTAAACAAGAAAAAAACTTATTTTTCTTTGACCTGACTTTGCACACATCAGCATTGTTTTTAACCTTTGAAACCTGCACTCCTGAGGTCTGTGGCTTGCAGATTTTTAAGCCCTTCCACCAGGATACTATAAATGCTCTCAGAGAAGTGACACACACTCCATGAGGGAAGCATAAGTTACATACTAAACCCCTGAGAATGACAAGCAGCTGCTGTAGGCAAATATTTGTATGCACCTGAGCAGCCTCTCATTTGAGGACCTCTTCAAGTGAAGAGTGGGGCTTGGCTAGGCACTTTCTGCAAAAATCCAGATTTTTATTTTTGGCTGGATTTACTTCTCCAGCTGTGGAATAAACTGCTTGGCTATAAATGTTAGCCATTAACTATGGCAGTTAGCACAAAGAAAATTGCACTCATATAACAACACAAGATAGAAACGACTTCTTGCCTCTGTGGCATCTCCATGAGCTGTAAAGAATAGAGAGGAATTCTGCACTTAACCTCAAGGACAGTTTGGCTGGTTTGCGTCCCAGCCTATACTGGCTCACAGTACCAAAAGAAAAAGGCATTGGTATGTCAAATGGGATTCTGAATTTAACCTGAACTAAAAAAAGAGATTTCTAATTGCTGTGAGCAGTAACATGATTTGAAATGTGAATCATATAGTTTATCTAACTCAGCCAGTTCAATGGTTTTTGACACCGTCTTCACTAATTAAATTTAAATGTATTTACATATTCTAAAATTTAAGCTTTGATTAATTCCCTTCAAGTATTTACTTAAATTTATTAATTTAACTCTTCAAGTCATACTTTATACAAATAACTTCTTCAAAGTATTCTTCAAATACTACTTCAAAGAAACTATGCATGGTAGCCAAGGTCTTTAACTACAAAAACCATATATGGATGCTACAGTAGTCAACATTGCAAACTAAACTGAAAAATAAATTGCACTGGCCTGGACCAAGAAAATGAAGAAAATATTGTCATAAAAAAAGACATTTTACAAAGGTTGCTCTGAAAATAATGCCTCCTATTTCATTATCTTGGCCCAAGGTCAGAGGCAGATGGTGGTGGTATGGCAGTAGAGACTGAACCTTCCCTCTAATATTCCATTACATTTTGTTGCTGCGTAACAGGTGGAAGAAGAGGGGATGCCTGACAAACTGGTGCCTGACATGGCAGTGCATATGAAGCAAAGGTTTGTTTTTGAATTCATTCATGTAGACAAAATTGTATCCATTCACGTTCATCAACTCTTGCAGAACATTTATAGAGACCAACCAGTGGATGTGAGCACAGTGAGGCAGTGGGTGGTGCATTTCAGCAATGGCAACAGTGGGTCAAATCTGCTGGTGCAGATTTTTATGAGAACTTTTATGAGGCTTTTGTGCATTCCTGGTAAAAATGCATAGCTAATGGTGGTGACTGTGTTTAAAAATAGTGTTTTGTAGCTGGGAATTTGCTCTATCATAATTTTACTTTGTTCGTTGTATTTGTTGTAGTTTGCATGGAAATAAATAGGAAGTGTTACTTTTGGAGTGACCTAAGTACTTTGAAAAACCTACATACTTTGTTCTATTCAGAATGGCCTTTTTTTTTTTTTTTTCTTCCCAATATGAACTTTAAATATATATTAAGATACAGTCAAGAATAATCAAATGTTAAAGTGAAACTACATAACTGATTTTTTTTTTTTAATTTTACAAATAGTAGAAGATTGGTTCAACAGCAATTTACAAATTGCTGACTTCATTCTCAATTTGCCAGATAATAAACACATAACAATAAATATCAGCTTTCCTTGTGTGCATGTGAGAACTGAAATGAAATTGTACATAATAGCTCATATGTAGATTGATATCAGGATCTGAATACTAAAGGAAATATGACTCTTTCAATTCGCTAGAGCATGAAAGAATCTAAGTCAGGATTTTGTTCTTTGTGGACAGAGAAAACTAGGTTAATTGTCTCCTTTCTTTGCTTTTATCCTTGTATATCTTAGGAAGGTTTCTGGCATTTTTATTTGGCTCTGAGTAGGGTGTTGGTGTTGTGTGTGCAGGAATCTGCTCTCTTTGCTTTACCCTCTGCTAAGTACTGAAAAGTATCTTAGGTCAAGCTGGTTTGATCTCAGGGATCACATGTGGCATCTTGAAGAACTGAAAGATAAAAGGTGGTATGATATTTTGGGGTGTTTTCTGTTAGTCTATTTTCCCCTGAAATCCAGTTCGTTTCTGAGGATGATGTCTGTGGTTTAGACTTCTGATTTCTCTCTATCCTAGCTCTTACTCTTTGTCTTTAGGAAAAACAAAACAATACACATTGTTTCATACTGACATTTTATTCAAAAGATGCATCTTTACTTTGATTATGTTACTAGTAATATTGAAAGCCATTTCTGTTCAACATTTTTTCCTCTGTTTTCACATTTGCTCAATGATTCCAGCAAAGTGTTATCATGCTGTGAAAAAATTGTACAGTCAAATGTTTATAGACTTAGAACTGAATATTATTGATTATGCAGTACTGGGAAAAGTTAGGAATTTTTTTTTCAAAAGAAGATGATGAACTAACTTTTGAATTGACTGAGTTACACACCATATCTGGAAGTGTACATTGATCCATAAATCCCATTGATTGAAGGATTGCTTGTACTGTGTAAGAGATAAGCAAGAAGGAATCTTGGATATTCACAGTGATACAAGCATCACCAGTAGAGTATGTGAAAAGATAGAAGTTCTTCCTCAGATCCTTTTGAGAAGGGTCCATAAAATGATGGTTGCTTTCTGCAAACGTAAAATGTCCCTGAATTTCAGATTGCATTGCGGAAGAAAAGAAGTTTATGACAGTGTTTTTTTTGCAGCTGATATTTTTAGTTAATTTTGAATGATCATCAAACCAAGAGAAATCATTTAGGAATCATTACCACCGCCAAAACCAAAATAACTTTCAAATACCTTCATTTTTAACATGATAGGATTTTTTTTAATAACCAGAAAGATGTACCATCCTTAAAATGTTTTCTCAAAAAAGGCTACTTTAATTTAGATTTTAATTTGAAAATGCACTCATGCCAAACAGAAAGTCTTTTTTAATTAAAAAAAACAAGCAAGCAAACAACAACAAAAACACATTAAAACAAACAAACATTAAAACTTTAAACCTCTATCCTTATCTGTACAACACTTATCTCTGTATTAAAGATTAGAAATGAATTGATTAATCCATACTACTGATGGTTGAATAGAAATTTTTACTGTTACTTTCAGTTAAATGGGGAACAAGAAATAGTGAACGGCCAGGTAAACACCTCAGTTTAGTGACCTTCGTAAACTGCACAGATTTGTCACAGTACAGGTAAAATAGCATATTTACTAAAATATCCAGAACTTTGTGTCACATTCACCACAGCAGTAACTTTGGTTTCATGTTGTAGACATTCTACTGCAAGTCATAAATAGCGAGGTTGCCAGATATAAGACTGAATCAAAAATTCAATATTCACTGAGATGAATATCCCATAATTTCTCATCTCTGAAGCGTTTCATGAAGCCTTCTGGTACTGCTTTGTAATATGCAGAAAAAAATATCATAGGACCATAGTCCCAAGGACTGTCAGTACAGTAGTTCCCTGCAGTATTAAAGTCCACAAGACCTGATTTTTAATATACCCATGAACAATAAATAAAATACATGTTGCATGCAGAAATAGCTATGTTCTTTGGGAGAACAACCAACCAGCTGCTTTCATTTCCAGGCTGGCAACCGTAGGGACGCAAGAAAAGTGAGGTGTTAGTCCTGGGATTTTACGCTGAGAATTTTCACTAATAAATGTTGATGTGTCAGCCATGCATATACCCTTTTAAAAAAGTCACCCCATTCAAAGCAAAACTACACTGAACTCTGAGTTTAAAGCTGTGTTTTGCCTTTTACATACTTATTACAGATAAAAGTATACATGGTGAGATGTTTCTCTTTTCAAATAAAAAAAAAAATATATCAAATATCATTTTGAATGCATCTCTTAGAAAAGAGGAACTTTAAAATCTGCTTTATGGAATAAACTAATAAACTTCTCTCCAAAGGGGCTGAAATACTTTTTAGTGTGGCTGTTCTTCTCTGATACCCCACAGACAGAGTATGCCAGGCAGCCCACAAGATTCTCCAGATCTGGGAAGCGCTCCTGAAATTCATGGAGTATGAATTTCCTAACTGAAATTCTACATTAAGTAGGAGTACACTTTGGATAGCTTCTATGTTAAACTTTTCTTTTTATACAGCATAGAAATCAGCCTCAGAATTCAATTCCAATGAAGACATAACACAACTTGGCCTTTGCAAATAGTGGAGGTGGGAGACCTTGCTCAAAATTATTTCAGCTGTCAGTAAAAGAGCAAGTGGTCTATGTTCTAACAGATGTCAAAACTCAGCGGTGTAGTACAGTAGTTAGGTTGTCAACGTGTCACTGTCTTACTTTCATTTTTGTTACTGTTTGAACAAATAAAGACAACAAATTGGAAACAGAGCTCTGGGACAAATATGAGAAATTAGAAACACTGATCTTAGGTATGAGAAATAACAGTTTTCGTACAATTTTTATGAAATATTTACTATTTGCCACAAATATGCTTGCATTCTCTCCAATTGTAATTTAAAAAAAGAAAACAAACAAAAACAAACAAACAAAAAGCAAACAAACAAAAAACAACGAAGAAACAACTAACCTAAACCAACCAACCAATCAAAAAAAAAAGCCAAAGACACATTGATTTCAACAATTTTGTGGAATTTTGTTTTGCAGATGCTGCACTGAACTTTTGGCATTTCTCAGATGAAAATTACTACTTTACCAAAACCTACCACTGCTCCTTATTAGTGAGGTCTCACTTCCTTAATGACTGGTGTGTATTATAGTAAATAAAGATAGTAGAATTATTTTCTACTGATCGAATACCGCCTTTTCACTGCACAAGTTTTTTGTTTTGTTTTGTTTTTCCACTGCAAGATTAAGAGAGGAAATTGTGCTGACTGCAGCTTCTATTCTATTTATGCATATACATATGCACACACAATTGGAATTGCAATGTTTTTGCTGATAAAATATTGTAGCCTGGAGTAACTGTAGGAATCTGTTAAGTCGTGTATATTCCATGTTGTATAAATTATTATTTTCCTTTAATAGAATGAATAGGTGGCAAGAACCTGAGGGCTGGTTGTTTGACTTATATGTGTATTTTTAAGTCTAGCATTCATTGAAAGAAACAGCAGTTTCTGTTATGTCCTGTTACTTATCAGTCAAGATTTGTTGATAGCAAAAGGTACTGAAATCTAAGCAGTTTGATTATTGAACATATATATATACTTATAAGGGCTAAATGAGTTTCATAAATCAAAATGACTTAGTTATATATATTTAGGAGACTTTAGCACTGATTGTACTTTTCCAATGGAGTGGCATTAGTTTAGTCTACAAGACAATGATGATCTCTCTAGCATGATTTTTTTTTTAAAGATTATTACCATTTCTGTTATTGACATCCTGTTTTCCTAGGAGATCCTGCAATATGCAGGAAAGTTGGGATAAGATGGGAAAACATTTCAGGCACAGATTGCATTGTGAGTTCAAGTGCTGAACTGATATACCAAGGCAATGGGTGCACTTTTCCATACTACCTACTCTGTATTCTTGGGGGTCTCATGCTTTGGGTGACCCTCTCTCCCACAGCGTTGTCTTTGTTATCCCCTTTCAATGTAAATTAGCTTTGGTGACCTATTGCTTCAGAGAAGCTCTATCCATGGAACAGCATTGATCCTGGTCTTCTAGGATTAGAGGGTTTTGTTGTTGTTGTTGTTGTTTGTTTTGTTTTGTTTCTTTGTGTTTGTTGTTGTTGTTGTTGTTGTTGTTGTTTGTTTGTTTTAATATGTCCTTCCTAATATAAGATATTCTGCTGACCTTGAAAAATTGTGGTTTCTCAGTGTCAGGGATAACACTAAGTTCCTAGGAATAGACGGTAATGTCAGAAATTACAACCTCATAAAGTCCTTAATTCTCATCATAAAAATAATATATAAAGTAGAGTACTATGAGGGTGCCTTACATATTGCAGTGTCAGGTTTAGGAGCATAACAATAAAATTTATAACACCTTTTTATTTGATGGTGGGTAAGAAAGTAGAAAGTATAGCCATGTTATAAACAAGTGAGCTTTGGGGGGCAGTTAAGGGGAGGGGAGCTGGGAACATGAAACCCTGAGCTAGAACAGTGATGCTAAGAATCCCAGCTGTTCACTCCAGGTGAAGTTTTTAAATACATGATGGGCAAAAAATATATATATATTCAAATTCTACTCATAATTAGACAAATGTTTTTTTT
>PPHD01019157.1:0-14228 GCA_002909625.1 Bambusicola thoracicus | reverse complement strand
CAAGTTGCACCAAGGCAAGTTTAGGTTGGACGTTAGGAAACACTTCTTTACTGAAAGGGTGGTTAAGCACTGGAATAGGGTCCCAAAGGAGGTAGTTGAGTCACCGTCCCTGGGTGTGTTCAAGAGCTGTTTGGATGTGGTGCTCAGAGATATTATTTAGTGGAGGGTTGTTAGAGTTAGGGTACTATGGTTAGGCTGCAGTTGGACTTGGTGATCTTTGAGGTCTTTTCCAACCTGAGTAATTCTATGATTCTATGATTAAGTGATGGGCACATTTATGCTACTTTCTAGGACACATACCCTGGTTTTGTTCTGCCTTCTTAGTAAGCAGACTATTGCTGGGTGGAAAATTCCAGCAGTAGTGGTGGACACTCCCTATGCACCAGTTCCAGATTTGGTATGCCCAACCCTTAGTGTTTGAGAAAGCAGCATTAAATCTCCAAATTTTGATCTATATTTTTTTTTCCATCTATGTTCTTTTTCAATTAAAATCTAAACTAGGTCTGGGGGAAAGTATGTTATATGTCTAGAGTAGACAACACATTACAAATTTTCCTTTTTAAGGAAGAATCTTTATGAGCAGAATGCAAATGATTTTAATTTGTCAGCAGTGCTCTGTACTGCAGTCTGCTTGGCTTTTGAGCTAATCAGCTTTTTTCTTTTGCTCAGGCCTTATAGAAAAAGCTAGCCAAGGAGCCAGCTTGCCGGTGCCTAACTAGCTCATGAAGTTGGACATCTGGTGAGATGGGTATGCTTTGATGCCACATACTTTTCTGACAACCTCAGCTGTTTGTCATAACATCTGCTATCCTATAGTTCTATGGCAACCCTTTTTTTTTCCTATGCATTGAGTGTATCTGATTTTACAACATATAAAACTTGGGATTTTAGTTTTAACTGGCCTTACAAGAAGTGAGAGAAAAGTACCTTTCCTGCCCTCTAGCTGCAATTCTTGGCTCATCTTAGCATTAATATCTTTTTTGTTCACTTGCATAATAACAGAATTACTTCACTGTCTGCTACTAACTGTATGCTCTAGGCAAAACTGGCCAAAGAAGTCAAAATACAAGAGTTTGTTTAGTGACATTTCATCTGAACATCTGTTTAAGAAAATAAACACAATGCCCTCTATTATTAAACAAAATACCAAGATGATTTTAAAGGGAGTAGAGCCATATATTTTCACTAGTTATTTAACTCAAACAGAAAAGAAGAATAAAGTGCAAGCAGAACTTTTGGAGGAGAAAATGACACTATCCTCGTCAAGTTTTTTGGCAATGGCTATGATTTAAAGCAAAACCTACTACTGAATCTTTCCTTTGTATCTACGCTATTCTTGACAGCAATGAACACTCAGGAATGGGAGTTCACCATTCATTTTATGCTGAGTTTGATACTAATCCCAGTACAAAGCAGCATTTCTTAACCCATAACCATAAACTGAACTTCAGTTAAGTGCCCATCTCAGGCACATAAAAAAATTCCTGTTGTCCAATTTATCATTTGACAGTTTGAAGAAGCATTTTTTTTCCTGCTTGTTCTTTCCTTAAAAACACTTCATTTTAGAAATTTCTTTTTTGTCCTCTTTTTAATAATTTATAATTTATTATTTTAAAATCACCTTTATTCTTCGATGCCACAAATTGTGTTATGATCAAAATTTGTGCCTATCTGAAGAAGGAAGAATATCCTAATTCTCTTTCATACTGCTAACAGCCTTTCTAGAAAGGGAAAAAAAAATGAAAAAAAGTAGAAATTCATATGAAAAAATAATTCAGTGCAGCAGTTTTTTCTTTCATTCTACTTGGTGACTAAAATGGGATGTAAATAGTTCTTCTCCTCACCTCTTCACATTTAGGAAATTTGTTTGGCATATCTACCATTCCTAGTTTTGAAAAGACACAGTGTTTATAAATAAGAATAATAATCTTTGCTCACGGAATCATAGGATGGCAGGAATCTAATAGAGGTCATCTGGTCCAACCCCTTTGGCTTAGGCAGGGCCGCCTACTGCCAGCTGCCCAGGACCATATCCAGAAAGCACAAACTAAATAACACTTTTTACAACCTCGAGTTGTATTCATCAGGTATGAAAACACTAGTAGTCATAAACCATCTCAATCGCCCATATATGGTTATTATGCATAATGTTCCAAAATGCAAAATATACAAACTATTGACAAGAGTCGATTAGAAGAAAGATGTGTTTGCTTGTCTTAGGTGAGAGAAACTGCTTCTTTTAGGAACCCTTCTCCATCTCAGAAGACTTGCCCCATTCTTTGTCTTCTTTGTTGGGCAGTGTGTCCTACTTCCTGGTAAAGACTGAGTATTTTGCAATGAATATTCTGGTCTTCTAAGGGTGAACAACTCTTGTGCAAGATCGCATTACAAAGATCCCTTCTAGTGTAAAAAACTAGTGAAAAATATTCAGCAAGTAATTGCCATTCCTCCATTAGGTGATCAAAGGGTTGGAGCACAGATGGAGAGAATCAGGGATGTTTAATCAAAAGAAGAGAAGACTTCGGGGAGAGCTTACAGTCGCTTTCCAAAACCTGAAGGGGGACCTACAGGAAAGCTGGAGAGGGACTCTTCATCAGGATTGTAGTGACAGAACAAAATGTAATGGTTTTAAACTGAAAGAAGGTAGATTTAGGTCAGATATAAGGAAGAAATTACTTACTCAAAGGGTAGTGAGCCACTGCCCAGGCTGCCCAGAGATGCTGTGGGTGCCCTGTCCCTGGAGATGCTCAAGACCAGGTTAGATGGGGCCTTGGGCAGCCTAATCTAGTGGGTGGCAAACCTGCCCACAGCAGGGGGTTGGAACTCAATGATCATTAAGGTCCTTTCCAAGTCAAGCCGTTCTATGATCCTATGATTCTACACTTTTGAACTGAGTGGATCTTGTTACACAAGCATTTTGCAGTCCATCTGTACAAATCTGCTACAGGAGGGGAAGGGTTTTTAGAAGAATTAAATAGCACCACACTTTGATGGATCACTAACCTAAATGGGACATAGGGAAGATTAGTGTAGGCGGATAGTATGAAGTTCAGTTTGTTGTCACGCATGCTGAGGAATCAGTATTGCCAGCTACACTGCAGAAAGAGACGTAGTTGTTTTCCATACCCATAAACCACCCTGGAGAAGAAAACTGTGTAAAGAACAACAAAAATCCACAACTCAAGCTCTTGAATATGAGTAAATTAAGACGTAGAATTAAGGTTTTCCACAGCCGCCTTGTTGAGCTTTCTTTTACTCCTCAAGCTCAGCTCCTGTGATTATATGTTGAGTTACACAGTTTCAGACCTATAGGTAAGAACACAAAGTAAAATGTGGAGAATTACTTCAACTTAGCTTCATTTAAATCAATGGGCAGTTACTCAATATTTGTTTATTCTACTCATTCTGCATATGACCTTGAGTCATTTCCTGCAGACCTTTCAGACCATATAATAGAAATGAGTTTTCTTTTCTTTCATCATCATAATATTTTCCCATTGTTTTCTGTTTGTTTTCTTGAAATAAACATTTACTAACAGTACGACATCATTATCAACAATTTTAGATGTAGAAGAAGGTACATTTCAGAGAGAATAAAGTAAATTTTTTCCTCATTGTAAGCTAATTCTGTGGCCAGTTTGAGATGCCAACTACAATTCACAGTACTTGATAGCAATTTGCATTTGCTGAATACAGTTCTCACTGCAATCAGTTTCTACTTCGAGGGCCTAGACTTTCTGCAAATCTGATCAACACCTCTCAACATGGATATTCCTAAATCAAGAATCTACTGTGCTTTTCCACATATCCAGGATCCTTCTCTTTACCTGCTATTTCACCCTTTCAGTGACAGTATCTCATCAGATCCACCATCTTACTCCTCCTACTTGGGCAATATGATCTAAATCACTGAAAGAACGACACTACTCTACTTTTTGGTCTAGTTTTCAGCTCCATATAGGTGTGAAAAGCAATAATTTTAAGGAAAATTTGCAAGGAAAAGTCTTTCTTCAAGGCCTGTGTGTGAGCATGCATGTGTATCAGACATGATTGAAGCTGAAAACTATCATTTTCCCTTGCCTTTACTTAGTGTCCTGTCCTGTAAGTTGTAGCAGGCATACAGCCCACCCCTATGTGCCCCCTACGCATTTCTCTTTCCTCTAACTGTATCTGCAGACTCTTGGGCTGGGGTTGCCCAGCTAGAGACAAGACCCATAACTGAGAGGTTAAGAAAGGTGCAGTGAGACTACTGTGGATGAAGCCAAGAAAAAAAAAAAAAAAGAAAAATATTGGCTGAATACAAGGGAGAAAATTATCACTGTCAGGAAGTTATTAAAATCTGGACCAGACAACGAAGTGAAATGGTGCAAGATCTTCATTTCAGACCCTTGAAACTGAAGCAGACAAAAGCATGTGCTCCTAAGGGGCTGATTTGAACATGTTGTGCTAGACCTTTCCCAGCTAAGATTTCCAGGATTAAAATTTACTCTTGAAATGCTGCCAGCAGCCTGCATATACTCTGCTTAGCTGCAGTGGTTAAGAAAGGGACCTTCACAGTTATGTCAAGGCTTTTCTGACTTATTTGCAATAGGAGTAACGAGTATATGAAATATTTTACATCCTTCTTCTTTGCCATATATGGCAATTATTCTGTCATTCATCAAATGTACACAAATTCCTTTTCATATGTAAATATACCATTTGCTTCACAACTCTAGCCAAACAGTTGTGCAGTTCTTTGTCAAGAACATAATATATTTAATCACAGAGTGCCTTGTTTCCATTGTATTGAACAGGTGTTGTTTAATAGTATAGCCACTGTAACATTATATTCATTTATTAATGTGAATGTAATGAACATACTGTAGAGACAAGAATGTGCTGGTCTCATGGCAAGGGTTAGTGGTTTCTTATGATGTGGTATGTGTAGTATAGTGGCTTTGATTTCAGCGTTGCAGAGAAGCAGGAGTTCATTATAGCAAGTCCAACTGATGTGGCTGGTTTTAGCCCTTGCTCGCTTTTGAAAAGTGGAGAGTACTTGAAAGACTTCATTGGAAACGTGCAAGTTATTCAGCGTGATTAATTCTAAACTGGCTTCATTCCCAACTTCTTTTGAGACTGCATATATGACCATGACCTCTGAAACAGCAAAACCAATCTGCAGTGGATTCATATTGCCTTTGGATACATGCACAATCCCTGGTATCCTATTTCATGTAATGACCTGTCTTCAAATGTGATGAAGGAAGTCAGGAGGTGATCAGCTAAAATTATGAAACTATGCTAGCTTGGCCAATTTAGATAGACAAGCTCTGCCTCCTTGTTAACTCATTTTTACATACACTGCCACATTTTTAAGAGTTACTGCTCCAAGTATTCTCAACCTCAAGCTCACCCAGCTGCCAAGGCAGTTACAGTTAATAATAAGATGGATAAATAGTATAAGTTAAGCACCTCATTTTTTGTCATGGTTTTATGATTTTTGTTATTGGTATTCCACATCATACCATCTTGTAGTGCACTGAGAGTTAAAGAGTTAATACTCCAGTTTTGTGAACTGTCAATATTTCTGGGTACCTGGCTCTCAGGGGAGAAGAAGAACTACATCTCACAGAAGACTTTCACTGTTCCGTTTCTATTTTCTATTTAGAGGGAAAGAGAAAACTGCTCACAAGTCATGAGATGGCCCTTTTTTCCTATTACTCCTTGTATCTGTGATGTGTGCTCCCTAGCCATCTCACCTTCAGCATTAGAGTAAGGACTTCAGTTTTGGACACTCTCTCCCTCATTTATTTGGTTTATTAGCTTCAATCCCAATTAACTTGTATTTCTATTGTTATAATCAGTAAATTAACTTTCCTCCTCAGATTGTTTCTACAGCTTGTTGGGTTTTTTTTAATTCCTTTCCTTCTTTGCTCCCTTCCCCAGACACCGTTTTTCGGGCCAGTGGGCTTGTGATCCTCCTGTCCCCCTGTCACAGACACAGATAGATCTAGAGATAACTCTGACATTTTCCTTACTGCATGAAATCACCCATTTAATGTCAGCCTGTCTGTTTGGTTTATGGAACACAAGTGCCTACTTCAGTTTGTTTGGACTCAGGTCTAGTCATATTTTGTGACATGCTTTATGCTAACTGTGATTCTTTGGATCATTATTATGTGGTGCGGTAGAAGTATTTCCCCCCATTCAATAATGTTGCCTTTAGATTTCATGTATGTCTCAACTGACTGTATTGGAGAAAACCAAGTCTTCATCTCTGCACAGTACCATCTGTTTTATGACATATTTTAGCTGTTATATAGCCTGGCAAGTGAATAATCTTAACTTTGTTAACCTCTGTAAAAGAGGACCCTTCCATCCACAATGCTAACTGGCTCTTTCACAACACTTTCTATCTGTCAGCCACAAGCACTTTACTACTAAAGCAAATGACATCCCATTAATTATTTTCATCATTGCCTTCTGGACTTCTTCAGTTATCAAAGTTTTACTTTTATTGGAGGGCCAAGAACAGAATAAGGTAGCTGTGAAATAAAATATGTAAATGTAAATATTATTAAAATATTTTCTGTACTCTTCTTTAAAGACCATTCTTTAAATTGTCATGAAAGATTGATCAAATATCCTCAAGAAGTTACCCAACTTCCTTTCTTTCCTAGACAATGAAATAGAGTGGCCTCATTTTCTTCTCACTAGCACTGGCTTTATAGTCTTCCAGCTCCAGTTCCATCTGAATTACTTCACTACTGCAAGAAAAAAAGAAGAGGAAAAACTGATTCATTATCTGCTTTCCAACTTTCTTCCATGGGTTTTGGGATCAAAGTAGGGTGCTTAGCACAAGCAGAAAGTAAAATCACTTCTGCTTTCAAGATCCCAAAATATGATTTTGGCAGAGAGCAAAGGCTCCATGTGTGATGAACTCCCAGCTCTGGCATGATCCCTCAGCCTAGACAATGCTGCTTTGACCTGCAATGGCCAGATGAAAAATTTGGATTCTTCAGCCACTTCACTGTCTCGTTATATTGTCTGTAACCACTGTCTGCTCCGAAAACATACTCAGTTCTACAACTCTGACATTTCAATGTGTTTAATCCTCTGAACTCAGGCAAAAAGTGCCAGTCTTGTTTTCCTTCTTCCCGGGAGAGAAATCTTCCATGCTTGCCTCCATTAAACCTGATTTTATGGAACTGCCTCCCCCAGCATGGGCTAGAGAGAGCACGGGAATCACCACTCAGTCACACTGTTGTTGTGTGCTGTACCAGGAACATCTAACACAGATGTTCGCACAACCCAAGAGACTCCTGTCTCAGTCGAGGCCTGTTGAATACCATGCAAGCACATCCTGAACTACAGTTTCTTCCAAAAGCAGGTGTTTTTTTGTTTTTTTTTTTTGTCCAAACAAGCAGGTTTAACAAAGCATTTGTTTTGGGTGAAGGCAGGAGCAGTTTGCCTACTTTTATGAAACAAGACAATGAGAAAACTAGGAGCAAGAACACCTTCTGTTTCTCTGACGTAACAGAAAGTTGAACAAGCCCTGTCAGGATGTTTTATTTAGCTTTTATTTTCATGAAAGGGACATTTAAAAGCCATCTAGTCCAACTCCCCTGCAATAAACAGGGACACCTTTTCTTGATCAGGTTTCTCATAGCCCCATCCAGCATAGCCTTTGATGCCTCCAGGGACAGGGCATCCACCACCTCTCTGGACAACATGTTCCAGTGCTTCACCACCCTCATTTTAAAAAGCATTTCCTTATATCCAATATAAATCTCCCCTCTCTTAGTTTGAAACCATTTTACCTTGTCCTCCTTGCGCTGTTATTACAATGGGCCCTGCTAAAGAGTCTGTACCCTTCTTTCTTATAGCTGTCCTTTAGATACTGAAAGGTCTTTGCAGACCCTTCTAATCTCCAGGCTAAACAGCCCCAGCTTTTTCAGCCTGTACTCATAGGAGAGGTGTTCCACCCCTTAGATCATTTCTGTGGCTCTTCTCTGGAGGCACTCCAACAGGTCTGTGTCTCTCCTGTACTGAAGACTCCCCATCTGGATGCAGTACTCCAGGTGAGGTCTCACCAATGGCAAGATAACCTCCCTCACCCTGCTGGCCACACTTTTTTTGATGCAGCCCAGGATACAGTTGGTTTTGGGGGCTACAAGGTTACATTGCTGGCTCATGTCCAGCTTGCCATCCACCAGTACTCCTAAGTCCTTTTCAGTAGGGCTGCGCACTATTCTTTCAACCCTCTGCTTGTATTGATAGTGTGGGTTGTCATGACTCAGTACAAGACCCTGCACTTACCTTTTTGAACCTCATGGGGTTTTCCTGGGCCCACTGCTCAAAACTGGCTGTGTTTCTCTGGATGTCACACCATCACTCAGATGTGCTGGCTGCACCACACAGCTTGATGTCATCCACAGACTTGCTAAGGGTGCACTCAATCCCACTGTTGTCACTGATAAAGATATTAAAAAGCATCAGTCCCAGTGTATCTGAGGGACATTGCTCATCACTGATCTCCATATGGACATTAAGCCACTGACTACTCTCTGCGTACGATCATGCAACCAGTTCCTCATCTATCAAAAGGTCTCCCCATAAAATCCATATTTTCCATTTAGAGAGAAGGATGTTACCGGGGACCATGCCAATGGCCTTACTGACGTCAGACATCTTTCTGATTCTCACTCATAAGCTTTCGACTTTCTCATGGTCTTTCTCAGGGACATCTCTTCACACTCCTTCTTGGCGTTGAGGTCAATGCCTCCTCCCCTCCTTCCTCACCTGCCTCTTCTGGACAGCTTGTGGCCGTCAGTAGACACATTCCAGATGTGGGAATCATCCCACTGGGTTTTGGTGGCAGCATCTACATCATGATTTTCCAGTAGCGGCTTCTACTCTTCCTGTTTTTTTTTTCCCAAACTGCATGTGTTGGTGTAGAGCTACTGTGTCATCCAAAGGGCAGCTATGGACCCTGAAGCAGAGGTAAAGAAGCGGTGAACTCCAACATTTGCAAAACCTGGTGTGCTTCCACATTAAACCTGCAGACACACTTCCTCAGATTCAAGCACAAGAAGGTTGAAGAAGTCCTGAAGGCTCAAAGTATTGTTAAAAGTGTGAGTGGCACAGAGGACCAAGTGAAAGCATTAGTAAAACTTCCTGGTTACGTGCAAACTAAGCCAGAAAGGTTTCATGGACAGACTTTGGAAGAACAAGTTACTGAGGAACTTCAGCTGGGCAGCTGGTATTGTCACCTTCTTGGAGGCTAACTTGTTAATTCCTCCAGAGTACTGCCCTTGACTTTCATTGTTGCTGTCTTCTATTGCCTCAGTGGTCTCTGACTTACTGTACATTTTCAAGTGTGCCTCAGTGTTGCCAGTACATCTCAGGGCAACAAGTTTTAGGGCCTCCACTAGCAATCTGCTTATTTTTTACTGTTTTTTTTTTTTTTAAAATTATTATTATTATTAGGAATGACTCCTATAACTGGACAGAATAGTGGCCAGCCCTCCTGTAAAATAACTGCAGAGATAGACACACACCTTTCTCATGAGCTCAGTGACTTACCTTCCTTCTTGGAGGCCAGAGACCATGGTTCTGAGGATCAAACCACTGATTAACACAGTTTTTGTTATCACTTCTTTTCTCTGCTAATGACTCAGCTTTGTCACATGCAGTGGGAGACCTTTGGACAGGTTTTGAAATATGCCTGTCACGTAAATCAGATTAAAAAATCACCCTGTCTAGTTTGAAACTGACAGCACAACCAGGCTTACATATAGGATCACTCTGCAGCCTGAACTTCAGAAGGAGATACACCAGGGACTGCCAAGTCTATGCATAGCCCTGGCAGACTTTGCTCAAGCATTTTCTACGCAGATAAGAAAGAAAAAATACATCAGCTTTATATTTGAACTGGAGCTGGATTGGAGAAAAAAATGCCTCTCTAATCTCTGCCATGGTAAAGAAAGCATGATGAAAGCATGAATTTGACAGAGTCCTCTGAACTAGCTGTTCTGTGAAACACAAACATAATGTAGAGCAAGGGGACTTTCTGTGACATGCCGGTTAGAGGGACATGAGACCTCACAGTCAATGTTCATTTTTACACACTGTCCTCCTGCCACATCAGAGGATTGCAGCATTAACTGCAGAGAGAAGTTTTTTCTGTGCTGGAAACAGTTGTTGGTAGTGAGAAACACTATTTCACTACATATGGAAGACTATACAGGCATAAAGAAATTTGACTGATAGAAAAAGGCAAACAAATTCTGTTCACAGCTTTGTGTGCACTGGTAACTGGAGCCAATTTGTCCCAAATTGTCAGCAGTGCACTTAAGGGCAACCTTCGGCCAGTAACTGTAGTGCATATTATCTTACTATAAACAGAATTGCTAACATGCTAACTGATATATCATCACAGCTGCATGAAAATAACAGCACAGCTAGGTAAGGAAGAGAGGAAAACACAGGTTTTTGGAAAATAATTGTGCATAAGCAATAGACACTCTCTGTGAAAAATCTTCCTAGTAGGAACATCAGTATCTTTCAACCATTATTTCAATGGTATTATTGTTCATTAATTGAATAAGCCTATTAATATTCATACTACATCACTTAAGTGAAATGAAGGCAATTCATCACCTTAAGAATAATCTATTTCCAAATTTACCTGTTATTCACCCTGAGAAGTTTAATGTCACTACCAACAAACTACTGAAGTGTTTCCATTGGGAAACCTTTTTTTCATAAGATTTCTGAAATCTAAAGAAAGCTGAAGAGTGTAGTGAAATGAGAGCCTACAGAGCAAAGGAGGTTGCAGTGATCTTTGACAGGATAATTTCCTCTTTCTAAACTATGGCTGAAGTTATGGGGTACACATGGGTACAGTTCAGCTGTTGTATGGACTCAGACAAAGCAGAAGGGAGACTGAAGTCATACGGGTACTAAAATGATGTCACCATACATAGCTATCATTAAAGTTTTAGCGCAGAAACACGATCCTACCAGTCAACAGTCACTGTACTGGGAGGATCCACTGGCAGCCTAATTCAGGACATAGACATTTGACACAGTGCATATGAACCTTAAAAGAAGCAGAAAGAGGATCAGAATTCCAGAATTATTTCTAAAAGCAATTTCATAACAACCCTTTCTACCATGCCAGCTACTCAGTACTTCAGGACACACCCTGATAACTTATGTGGTATTGCTATCATGCTCTCATCTTGAATTCTCATTATATAATAAGCAAGGAAAAAAATATCTTGTCACCAGGGTGGAAAAAACTTCACATTAGGTAGCAAGGGGCTCAACATTTAACAATATTATCTGCTGTGTTTTCCTCCATCAGCTTCTTAGAAACTATCTGCTAACAACAGTGTTGCTCTATTTGTACTGTTTCCCTTTTTTTTCTGGTTCTGGTGGCACGCAGGCTGGAGCAGGCTGGAGCTTCCTGGCTGTACAGTCGTTCTACAGCTGGCCTGCTTAGCAAGGAAGCTCAGAGCAGAGTGTGTGCTGCGTCAACATGTAAGATGAGACCTGGTAGGCATCAAGATTTCAGAAACAGGACTCCCAGGTGGAGTTGTTTGTTTGAAATGTCTAGCATTACCTGGAGCTACTATGATGTTGTATATGAAAAGAGTACTTAAAAAAATAAAGCCTTTTTAAAGTGATTCTAATCAGGTTTTGTTTACTCATCCTCACTGCGCAGACTTCCAACTAATGAGCTATGATCTTTCTCAAGTTATGCAACACTCCCATCATGGCTTTCAGATTACAAGTGGATTTGTTCCAGGCATCATATTCCCGTGCAACCCCAAATTATCAACTGACGTGCATTAATCCAGGACTTCTGAAAAGTCATTAAGCAACAGAGCTCCAGGAGCAGAGGTTAGTCATTACTATGCCCCAGACAGAAGTGACAGCACTAAGATCACATTAGGGAAGAATTTCAAAAGGCTACACCTACTGCATCTAAGCAGACAATGTACGTGAAGTGTTAACTGAAAGTCAGAGAAGTAGCAAGTTATGAAAATAAGATTAGAAAAACAGTTACAGAGGAGAGAGAGACTGAGCTGATTAGAGAGAAATTATTCATAAGTTCAGCAGTTGTAATTTGGAAAAAAACTCCACAAGCATCCAATTTGATATTACCATATTTATGTTAAATTCAATACTGTGAAGAATAATTACTGAAGATTCTAAATCCAAACAGTGAAGTACTCAAAAGAGGCTGCTGACCATGCTTGACATTTTGGATAAAATGCCACAAGGTTGCACTGTTCCTTTTCCTTGCCCACTGCACTTCTCTCTTATTGCCTGTTGGTCATTATGTTTAGAAAGAAAACTTGAGTTGCCCTGAGCAATAATGAAGCGCCACTGCATTATAAAGGCGTGTTTCACTTCTATGTTTCAATGTTATTTCTGGCAACCCTGTGATAAAAATCAAAAATTCTGTGTCCCTATGTGTGTAAACACATTACATTCAAATCACACACGAAGCAGGCATAATTCTGCACCAGAAATAAATGTACTATAATGGCTTAAGTTTTCTAAAAGTGCTCTTTACCATCTGATGTTCATTTGGACATAGAGAAACCAGCTACTCTTACTGGAAGATGCAGCTAGAATTTTCAGTGGTAAGCCTTGCCTTCCCATCCTGTAACAGGTTCCCAGTGCTGCTGCCTCTTATAAACAAGCTGGCTATTGCGTCAGGGGCAATTCTCATTCCTCTCCCCCAGTACCCAGGTTAGTCTAAAAAAAAATGGCAACACCATGTCTAGTTCAAACACAACAATAAGCTGGCTAGGCTAGTTGCCAGAGCTTTAAACCAGATTCGATGGGAGAAGGGGATGCAGTTCTGAGTGTCAGAGAAGAGCCAGGGAACATGGTGACTTTAGGAAACAGTGGAGTAAAACCTTGTATTTGTCACAGAGATTTTTGGGAAGGCTCCTCCAAAAAGGTAATTTTCAACTAAAGTGCCTCATACCAATGCACACAGCAGGAAATGGAAACTGTGACACAATTATAAAATTATTGCTCTCATGGAAACATGGTGGGATGACTGACATAACTGAATATGACAATTGAGGGCTATAAGCTTTTTAGAAAGGACTGGCAGAGCAAGAGGGGTAAAGGAGTATCTCTCTATATTAAAAGATTGGTAGACTATGAAAAACTGCCTCTAAGAAATAGCCATCAGACTGAGAACATGTGAGTTAAAATTAGGGGGCAGATCACTGAAGGACATCTGATGGTCAGGATCTGCTGCAGCCTGCCTGATTAAGGGGAGCCTTCCGAGTACGCCTTCTTGTTTCAGCTATAAAGACGTCACACTCGCAGGCTCTTGTCCTGATGGGGTATTTTAACCATCCATTTATCTGCTGAGAAAGCAGCATGGCAGGCTGAAAACAATCTAGGAGACTCCTGAGGTCTGCTGACAACTTCCTGCTCTGGGTATTGGACAGATAAACAAGAGGTGAAGAATTCCTGAACCTGGTGCTCACCAATGTGGAGGAGATCATTAAACTGAAGAAATATGGATTTGAAGGGTGGACTAGTCAGTGAAGAAAGAATTGGTTGGATGGCTGTAGCCAGAGGATTGTTGTCAGACGCTCTATGTCCAGCTCGAGGCCAGTCACAAGTGGTGTCCCCCAGGGGTCCATCTTGGGACCTGTGCTCTTAAACACCTTTACCAAGGACACAGAAAGTGGGATTGAGTGCATCCTCAGCAAATTTGCTGATGACACCAAACTGAGTGGTGCAGTTAATACAACAGAAGGGAGGGACACCATCCAGGAGCACCTGGACAGGCTTGAAAAGTGGGCACATGAGAACCCAACGAGTTCTTGCACTTGGGTCAGGGCAATCCCAGATATGTGTACAGACTGGGAGAAGAACTGTTTGAGAGCAATGAGAAGTGGTCAGTGGAGAGAGGGAAGCATTGTTTGCCTCTACTCTGCCCTGGTGAGGCCCCAGACCTGGGGCCCCTGACAGAACAAGGATGTAGAGCTTTTGGAGCAGGTCCAGAGGTGGGTCATGAAGACAATCAGAGGGCTGGATCACCTCTCCTGTGAAGAAAGGTTGAGGAAAGTGGGCTTGTTTAGCTTGGAGAAGAGAATGATCTGCACTGTGGTCTTCCAGTTCTTAATGGGAGTCTTACAAGCAGAAGGGGGGACTGACTTAGAATCATAGAATCGCTAAGGTTGGAAAAGACCCACAGGATC